>JANHGC010001294.1:140176-150316 GCA_027560395.1 Boaedon fuliginosus | reverse complement strand
GCATGTGTGAACTACCTCTCAGCAAGATAAGAACAGTTTAAAAAGGATCATGAGACCTTTAGATCCCACGTACAAAGCTCTGGGGGGACAAACATTATTGTAAGCTGTCTCAAGTTCCCCCTGACCAGGGAAGAGAGGCGGGATATAAATTTAATAAAATAAATAAATATACAAATATGAAAGTTACCCAGATATAATTATTTGTAGCACTCTAGGTTTTGCACAGCAAAAATACAAATTTGTTTCATGAATATAGTGCGCTATGACATATACATGATACATATACATAATACATGATATATTTTGCTAACGTAAAGTGGAATCTTCAAAACAGTTTAGCTAGTCATAAATTGGGCTGGACAAAACATCAAGGAGGAGGCATCCAGCACTAGCCATGTCATTTTTAATCTGACAATCTCATCATGCAAACAATAATAATTATATAATTTCTATATCTGCATGATAATGTAATAGTGTATGTAACATCAGTCCTCCTCCCCATTCATCATTCTGTGCAGATGCCTATGCAGCCACAAACAACAGAGAATCTCTACCTTAATTACTAAACACCCTCAAAAATGAAAAATTAAATTGGGTATCAATGCTCTATTAAAACCATGCAGCAGAACAAACATGTAGAATTTTCCCTACTTATTTTATTTTCAGACAGATGCTTCAGCCCATCAAGAGTATTAAGAGATAAAAACAATCCTGTTCTACCCTCAGTCTAATAGCATTTTTTAAAGCTGTAGCAATATTGTGCCCTAACTTTATTTATAAGAATAGTTTATTCCTGAATTCTTCTGCATTCAATAATAATAGGAAAAGATGTTTGAAACTAAGCATTTTGTCTATAATCAAGCTTAGAAGCCATCCTGCAACACAAAACTGTATTGTCAAACTTTTCCAGACCTGGACAATGATATAGCAGAATCTAGACCAGGGATGTCAAACTCATGTCATCATGGCAGTGTCGTGTGATGTATTGGGACATTTTTTTCCCTTCGCTAAACCAGGCAGGGGCAGGGCCAGCACATGATGCATCCAGCCCGCAGGCTGTGAGTTTGACACCCCTGATCTAGGCCAACAATATTCTATCTTATTTTTCTGCTGCATTTCATCCAGCCAAGCATCGCATTAAAATCAAGTAAGATTTTGCACAGCAATAGACTTAATGAATTTTTGTGAACCAGGAGTGGGATAAGACAAGAACTTATTAATGGGGGGGGAGTGACTAGAAACAGATGTGAGCCAAGATCTTTGTGCTGCAGGATTTCAAAACCAAAATGACTAATCTACTCTTAATGATTTGAAAAAGCACAGATGTCTATTGTTGTATACCAGCCTGTGGATACCATTTGCAAAAGCAAAAGCTTAATCTCAGGAAATAAATACGGGCAAAGAGAACTAGTCCTGTTTACCCATTAAGGGATTATTTGCATAACCACCATCTGGAACTTAAGCATAATGTTGTTGTTTTTTCTGCTTCTCCAATGAATAAGGCATACAAAGTTCTTTCTTATTTTTGTTTTAGAAATTCCTTGAAATAGGTATCTGATTTTATCTTTTTAGAAAGTCAATGACAGCATAATATTTATTTATTTATTGTTTAACCATCCCTAAACCCATCTCTTTTTTTCCTCCTAATTGCTTTAATTACTAGAAGGCCAATAATTCTGAATTCATTGACGTCAATAGAGTTAAAGGCACAGATTTCAGGGAAAACAGAACTATAGTAGATCAATCACTGGCAGTTAAATAACAATTATTAGGAAATACATGCAGTGGAATCTCTACTGCAGTCACCTATTCTATTCCAAATGCAGGAATGACTCCTGAAATGTTTCATTACTGGAGCAGCTTTGTAGAAATTAGGACAATTAGTAATACTATAGGTTATCAGACCAAAAAGTGTCACTGTAATAGATTTGGAAGGCTTTAGAAATTATTAAACAATATTTAATAACATTTATTGAACAGTAATAAAATCCATTTTACCCAAAAATAAACAAACAGCCCAGAAACAAATTATTCACTCCAGGATGTTCTTCAGAATGTTAGATCCTGCTCTAGTTTTATAGTAAGTCTTCACTTACTCCGTTTATGTAACATAGCTCTTCAAATAAAATTAGTACATGTTTATATCCACTCTGAAGTTGGAAAATATCTTTTACTAAACTTTTGGATTTGGATTTGCACCAAGTATCTAAATTTTTCTGCAATAACAAAGGTAAACATATAATATATGAAAATGCCTTTTGGATTACATAACAGAAAAGACTCATGTTTTCTTTAATTTAATATTCACTTTAAAATATTTTCCAATAAAGTGTAAAAATTCTGAAAGTATTCAAAAATGAATTGTTAGACCAGAGACTGAAAACTTTCTCATAACTCACAATCTGTCTGTCAACATTCCGACTGACAAACAGAACCAAAGCAAGCACGCTCAAGAACTTCCAATTTCTGAATGCAAAACTTTATTGAGCATATCACTTCGGCAGCAATGAATGGAAAACCAGCTCTACCTATTCCCACTCAAACCCACATAATGATAGTATAGATTTTTCGTCACCCCATTAGTGCAGGTCACATTGGCCAATGGAATGTAATTGTATTGTTATGAGAAAAAGTCTCTGGTCTTGGCAAACACTTGCCAGAGTGTCCATGGTTCTCATGGCTTCTCTTCTTGAAGTTTATCGCCTGTATTCCATGTCACCCTTCCTTCCCCGCTTGGCTCTTTGGCAAGTTGAGAAGTGATAATAGTTGCAACACCAGAGAGCTTGCCACTGTCATCTCTATAGTATAAAAATTAGCAATAAAGGTATAAATATATGAAGTCTATTATACAAAAATTTCCAGGTCTTTTGAAAGATTCCCTCTCTTCTGTAAACCCACATTTTCAGAATGCCAAGAAAAGAAAAGAAATCTGATATAGTAATTAAAAAAAGGCACTTTCTAATAATTTAAACAATGTATCCATTCTTTAGATATATTGCCTAGAGCTTTTAGACATAGTTGCCCTTAGGAGTATCTCTTTCACATGGATTTGATTCACCAGTATGGTTCTTACAGAAAAAGCTACAGACAGTCCTTCATTTTATTAAGATGAAGAGATTTATTTATTTTAAGTGATTTGTAGTAATAGGTTTTTTCATATGGAACAAACCCCTTTCTGAGGCAAAGCTAACACCTTGCTTGATGGCTTTCCAAACAGCATTTAAGACTGAATTGTTTTTAAGAGGTTTTGAGTAGTAAAGAAGGTAGGCACTCTTATACTATTTGTCCATATAATTTTGCTACTTATTATTTTGTTTTATTCTGTTTTTCTATTCACACTATGAACTGCTGGGAGACCTTGGAGGTTAGAGTGATGTAGGAGTTGATAATGATTGACTCATCCTTTCATCCTTTCTCAGGTCGGTGAAATGAGGACCCAGGTTGTAGGGGGCAATAAGCTGACTTTATAACTGCTTGGGGAATGTTGTAAAGCTCTGATAAGCAGTATATAACATCTGAGTGCTATTGCTATCCATGTTGTAAGCTGCCCAGAGTCCTTTGGGAATTGGGAGGCATAAAAATGTAATAAATAAATAATAAATAAAAACTTATTCACAGTTCTCTGAAGATCCACATGGACCTTGCCCCTTCCTTAGGAGTTTTAGAGCCTTTAAACCCCGAAATAATAGATGAGGTTCTGTATAATCTTCACTGTGCTATCTGTGGATTTAAATCCTGCATTTCCTAGTTAGCTAAAGCAGCCAAGCAAGAATTAGGGAGTAGATCTGGCAATCATCATTTGGAGATAATAATTTCTTGAAAGAAGCATTGGTTCACCATCATCCAAGCCTGCCTTGAATCTGTTTGTATGTGAGAATTATCATTCTAAATCCAGCACCTCTTTTTTGAGAGACAAATGTTACAAAGAACCCTGGAAGATGGGTTCTCGATATGTGACAAAATCCATGCATGGGCATAGGACTAAGTCCATCATGGATGACTTGTGGCACAATTTGGATAAAATAAGTGTGTCAAGCCTTATCTTACTAGACTTCTTGATAACTTTGATACTGTCAATTTTGAAATATTTATGGAGTGCATGCAAGATTTGGCACTGTCTCTGGTTCTGTTCTTCCTGAACAGGCAGTTCCATGTTGTTGCCACAAGGGAAAATAGTTTCAGTCTGTTCCTCCATCCTTCTTAGTAGCTAGAGAGATAATTCATCAGTTGGGGTGAGATATTATCAGAACTCTGGGTTATATGGGAGATGTGATGTATGGGGTATCCTGACGCCAGCAATGGAATTGTTACTGTATGTTGTATTGTGCAGTATATTAATTTATTGTTGGTTGTTGCTCTTTTACACCATTTAGAATCATCTGATTGAAGTGATTTATATATTCATAAATAAATATTAAAAACTGTTGGCAAAGCTTTGCCAACAGTGAAGAAAGTATATTGTTATTTCTTATCATCTCCTTTCTCTTCGCACAAAATGTCTCTAGCCAATATTTCATATATGTGGCATAATTTTCTCACTGTGCATTCCATATTCATTCAATGAGAATTTTCAAATGCTAGTTTTGCCTGCATCTTAAGGTTGACTGAATCCCTGTGGATTGTCTACCTATCACCATTGACTTGATGCACATTCCTAAACTATATTCTTCACTAACTTCAAAATACATGTTATCGTTTTTTTCTTTTTGCAGCTATAGACTAAACCCACACACCCCAAAATACTTCCTGTTGGAGACATCTATTATCCCATTGGAGAAATTGCCTTCTATTTTCACTATATCATGGGTGAAAATAGACAATTCAGCCTAACTATTTATTTAGCCTAGCTTGAGATAAAAGACCTGTAATGCAATTTTGCTGTTATATTATTCTCATAGGATTTGCTGCCTGCAATACTTTCAGAATTTGCTGGGATATACTTATAGGCTTGTTAAAACACTAGTTTCACTCTAGATACTGCCCTGGTCAGCAATCCATTCTAAAAGCAGTATCTATCTTTTAATATACAGATGGGAACAGTTTTCAGTCAAATTACATTTCCAGAGATTACTGAGAGCTTTGCACATGCTGCAGAAGTGGTCCAACATAAAAACATCAAAAACACAATTCCATTGATTCTCAAATTAGGAAAAAGATGGGGCTTTGAAAGAGGTATTTCACTCTCCATCCCACACACACTTTAGGCAAATAGCCAGCCTGTTTTCCAGCATTAGAGATCTGGAGCAGATCCCGTAAAGTCTTGAATTGCAAGTGGTTTGTGGATTTCAAGGTGTGTATAAGATTACTTTATGAAAATTCTGGACAACTGGAAGTTCAAGCAGAAGGGAGATCACAAGGGCTGTACCTGCAAAATGGCTGGAGGCTGACCATTTTCTCAGTTAAAGGAAGAAAACAGAAACCTTGCAGAATGATGTGATTTTTTTTGGGGGGGGGAACGGTAAGAGGGTTCCATCTTGATGGGGATTTAAGCACCTGGTTCTTCCAAAGAGGAAGAATATTCTAGGACTCCTTTCCAAAATTGCCTTTAGCTTTGAAATGGTAGTAATTTCAACAGAGCAGGCACACTAGATAAGGCCTTTCTCAGACTAAGTAAAAATACATATGGGCTCATGGGCTAAAACAACCAATTCACACCAGATTCCAGTTGAAAGTTACTCACCGAGTAATCAAGCAAGGACTGAATAGAGTTTGCTAGCGGACTTCAGTAGGACAAATTTTAAAAAGAGGAAATGTTATGTTCTGAGAAGTCAGATAAATACAGCATCTTACTTGCTTCTTAGGCAAGAAAATAATGCTTGATAATGCTTTTAAAAAGGAAACTGCAGATTTTTTCAAAGAGACATGCAATTTAATGAATATTCGGACACTTGGAAAACCAATTCTGCCAAGGATGGGCTTACACAGAAATTTCTAAGTAGAATATGAAATTTTCTCTTTCATAGAATGAAGGCAGGTACAAGTGCAGTCCTATAGAGGTCAAGATAGAAGATGATAGTGCTGTTTACTCAGGGCAAAAGCCCTGGACAAAAGGATACCAGTGCAAAGAAATCCTAACCACATTTTGGCAATAAAAAAGAATAGAGGTCTATCTGCAATGAGCATCCAGGAGATGAAGGAGCCCTCCTTTGATGTTGGCTACAGATAGATAGCAAAAGAGTTATTCTTCACCCATCGCTAATTTTCCTGGCATTGCTCATGAAGGAAGAAAGAGAAAAGACGACCAGATTTTTTTCATCTTTCTTGAGAAGGGCAGGCAGAAGACTCCCTGCTTTTGGGTACAAGTGTCTCTTCCTCACAGGTTTTGGCCCTAGGAGACCTAAACTAATTTCTGCAGCAATAGCTCTGCAGCAAAGTAGACTTTCAATGGTTCTTTGGTGGGCTTCTCTAACTCTTCTTCCTTCTGGGAGAAAAAGTGGATCTTTTGGCAAAGCTGGTATCCCCAAGTTTTCCTGCTTTCCCTCATCTTTCAGTTTTTCCTGCACCATGTGGATTAGCAAAAGTTGGGGAGTGCAGTTTTCCGGTAATGGAAGACCCCAAATTGTCCTGTTTCCAATAGGTCAATAGTCCTGATACAAAGCAGCCCTGGACAGGGGCCAGAGACATGCCTGTAGTAGCCTCCTCCATTACCTCAGTACTTCCTTCTTTGAAAAATAGCTAACTAAATGGTGGGATCATGCCTCAATGTTCAGAATAACCTTCATTTAAAAAGGAAATCTGATGCAGAATTTAATTCTAATTGATAACCATTCTTGGGTTATAATTTAATATATGGATTTGTTCAACATCCACATTTTAGTTTTTATGTAAAATTATAGCCTAATTTCAATTCTAGCATTTATATTTTAAAATAATATTTGGTATTTGATTATACTATTGTACTTTATTGCTAAACCAGTGTATATGTAAACATGTATGAGGTCGATTTTTAATTCATTTTCCATTCCTTTATCTTTTTTTAAAGTATAAGGATCATCCTGTTTATTTGTCTATATTTTGTATTTTTTAATTTAAAAAAATAGATAAATGCTCAGTGACAGGTGACTAATATTCCTGAAATGACAGCCTATCAAAGGAGTTATTTACTTCGTTTGCAAATATTTAACATTTAACAGAAAAAAATATGAAAGCATCTGCTTTACCTTTTTCCTGGTGTCTCACTCATCTTTCTGGGATTTCAGAAAAAGTAGTGGAGGTGGGAAAATAGAAATGGATAAGATGGCAAATGTCTCCATGGAAACCAGTCAGCAATATTAGAAAATTCATACTTTTGAATCATTTTTCTTCACCTCCCTTGAAAATATCATCAGAAATCACGCCTTCTCATAGGATATTATGAATATGTTTATATGGTTTAAGAGACCATTATATGTGAATAAAAATTGATGAGGAAAATCCATTTCTTACAGAGCAGAAATATTTTTGTTTTTTATATACCATTACTGATGGTATTGTTGAAGGGGAAGAAAACCAAACCAAACCAGAAAAGCTGCTAGTGTCACTTGATTAAAGCCCAATGCCAGCTTTTTTCATTGTGGGTTTTCACATCAGGAAGACATAATGGAACTTTGAAACAGGGGGAAAGGATTCTTTTATTCCTTCAGAGAACGGGGCCTTTCAAGGCAGCTTCAGCATAAGGCAATTTGTTCATAATTAGAGTGAGCAGAAAGATCTAGCAGCATGCAATCCAAAAGCTGTTTCTATGTAATAGACAGTTTCTGTCATACTTTCATGAGGAGGCAAAATGCTTTGATGGAATAAAGGACTGGAACAGGAGGAGAGCAAATAAATGAGATTCTGCTGTATTTTATCTTTGGTGCGGTCAGCAGCATCTAAGCCGGAGAAGCAAAGGATCAGATAGATAAGAGGTGTCAAACTCACATCCTCATGGTGGCGTAATGTGATGTATCAGGACTTTTTTTCCTCTTCGCTAAACCAGGCATGGGCATGGGCAGTGCATGATGCATCCGGCCTGTGGGCCAGAGTTTGACAGCCCTGAGATAGATGAATTGCTGCATAGAAAAGAAGACCTTGGCTGGTAAGAAGTTACATACATATTCCTTGTGGTTCTGCTTCTTACTGGACAGACAGCTGATTTGTATGATCAAGTACGCCAATATTTGTAATATGCTACACAAAATAACAGAACAACAGAGTTGGAGGAACCTTGGAGTTCTTTTAGTCCTACCCCCTGCTCAAGCAGGAAACCCTATAACCTGTCAGAAAAATGGTTCTCCAATCTCTTCTTAAAAACCTCCAATGATGGAGCACACACAACTTCTGGAGGCAAGTTGCTCCACTAATTAATTGTTCTGTTAGGAAGCTTCTGCTTAGTTCTAAGTTGATTGTCTCCTTGATTAGTTTCCACCCATTGTTTTTTGTTCTGCCTTCAGGTACTTTGAAGAATAAGTTGGCCCCACTTAAATATTGGAAGACTGTTATCATGTTACCCCTAATACTTCTTTTCACTGAATTAGATATGCTCAATTCCTGCAACCATTCTTTGCAGGTTTTATTCTCCAGTCCCCTAATCATCTTTGTTGCTCTCCTCTCCACTCTTTCAAAAGTCTCAAAAAATTTTTATATCCCTAAACAGAGTGAAAGCTGGTTAGTACTTGGTTGGGGAAATCCAAGTGTGTAGTCTGCCCTGAGAGAGTAAAATAAGACTCCAGAACTCAGCAGTGGAAAACCATTTTTATGCTCTGGAAAAAAAATCCCAACAAAACATATTCCTAAAGTTATATGGAGTCCAGCTTGACTCAAAGGAGACTTTTCTTATTTTCTTTTAAGAAATATGTCTGCTGAAAATACTTATGTAGCAGTGTATTTATTTTTGAATCATAGTTAATTAAAACAATATCAAATTGTTAAGTAAACCACACATATTTGCACACACATATAGGTATAGATAAACACACAAGGACAACAATTTTTCACAAGAACATAAGCATTTATTCCTTTTTTTCTGGAAGAAAAAATCTTTGATGCACATCTAGTTCAATATCATCTCCTGATATTTCTATCTTTTGCAACAAAAACAGCCATGGTAACATAGCTGATGCTACCAGTAGGAGGTTAGGTTAAAAAAACGGTCAAGGAGTCCTTGTGGCTTTTACTCCACTACTCATTGCCAACTCTAGGGGGTGATGCTCATCTCCATTTCAAGGCCATTGAGCCACCACTGTCCAAAGAGATTTCCACAGTCATCTGGCCAGCATGACATTATGGAGTGCTGTTAACTAGAGAGTGATGTTATTTGACCATATTCTGATTTTATTTTTGTTAATTTCTTGGCTGTCTAGCCTTAACTACTGTAACATTTGCAGTCAATCTAATATGAATGAGGTGACAACGTATTATTAATGCCAAATATCATTCTTATGCATGATCAATGCAATGACACTGAAAATTCATGCAAGTTTAGTATTTCTGTCAAGGTTTTGGGATGAGATTATTAAAATGTGATGATGTTAAAACACTTCAGCTGATTCTTGAGGAGAGAGAGTATATCTAGAAAGGTTCTGTGGGTCAAAGCTTTCTCAGAAAATAGTCAATATAGTCTTTGTCACTTGTGACATTCTTAGTGAGTGGGTGGAGTCTAACACTATGGCACTATTCTTCACTATTGGCAGATGTCCAAACAGAACAGCTCTTGTCCTCCCTCTTCCATCATCAGTCCAGTATGGAAAGTTTGATCTGGACTTCAAAATATTAAATGATGTTTATGTTCAATTTTCCCAAAAATAAAGAATATTGAAAGCATGAAACAAAAATCATAAAGCGCAACAGCTTGAAAAAAACACGTTTGACATTTGCCATGGCTATCAACTGACAAAAATGTGACTAAAATGGATAGTTTGGAGAGCAGATGAGTAGAAGTAAGGTGCCTCTACTGAAACCACAATTGATAAGCAGTGATTTACAAGGGCAAACAATAACATGCATTGGAAAGAGACAGCTTTAAAGGGGATTCCCTTTAAAGCTGTCTCTTTCCAATGCATGCTGTTTCCATTTTAATTGAGAGTTTAACAAATATGTTATAAAACAATAAGGACTATTCCAACTAGCTTGCAATAGCAATAATAACACTAACACCAATAACACCAATAACACCAATAACAC
>JANHGC010001294.1:124506-140076 GCA_027560395.1 Boaedon fuliginosus | reverse complement strand
TTAAAAATAATTTGCAATAAGCTTCAGCCCATGTCTTCAGATAAAGGTACACTGACTCACTTTAATAAACTGGTGTTTTTAATTAATCATATTACATTACAAGTATAATGTATGACAAAATGAAGGTTCTCGTGTACATACTATTATATATCAACATAGCTCTATTCGTATCCAGTGTCCTAGCCCCTCTCACACAGGTACTATAAAGCATAGTCTGCAAAGTAATAACATTTTTTAAAAACATTGTCAGAAAAGGTGTGATATTAACATTTTTAATACATACGTAGTAATAGATTCTAGATTGTTTCTCCCCCTTCCCTCATTTATACATGTGCATGATCAAACAGTTTGGAATTGAGTCTGTGAGGGGTAGCGGGACGAAGGCAAATAGGAGGAGGTCTGAGGCACCCCCTTGTATCTGCAAAATGAGTTGTGTGGGAATGCCTGGCAGACCTCCTTGTTGCACTTCCATAACGGGTCAACTGTTTGGATGATGCACCTCTCTTGACTCAGCTGGGAAGAGGTGCAATGTTTGGTGTAGAGTGAGGGTGCTTTGTTGGCAGCACATGGGCTGGAAGAAAGTCCAGTAGCCAAGAAAATATAATTATCCATGAGATTCAGTCCTGAGGAAAAGATTTTAGGTAGCCATTCCTGTAGGGGCTTACAGTTCTGAAACATCTGAGTTTCAGGTCAGCCAGGTTTGTAACTGAGGTGAGTTTCCAGAGTTGTGTGGCATAGTACAAGAACAAAACTTTATCAGCAGATGTGTTCAGCACAAGCTCGCTAAACATCAAAGCTGCGTTAACGCCAGTGCAAGCAGTCACATGATAGAGAAAAAATGGTTCCCACATTCTCCCTTCCAGCCCCTAATAATAATAATACTAATAATGCTACTAATAAAACTTGCATAAGATAATACATAGTGCCAGTACGATTGGAAGTCCAAATCTTAAATTTCCCCATTCTTTCAATGTGGCAACTGAGCCTATGAACATCATTAATGCTTAGGATACCTGCCTTATAAACAGAAATGGATTTTCAGCTGCAAAAATCCAAATGGCTTTGTTCAGGTTTGAGCAAAGAAAAGAGAATATGTAGCTCATAAAGCTCTGAGCATATGTCACAAACATCAATGAAAAAAACTGTGGCACACCTTTGCCAACATCCCCCCACCCATATTCCCCATTCATGCCAAAAAGAATAGATTCATATTAACATTACGTTATTGGAGTGGTTCAATAATGCCTTAAGCCAACATTACTAAATTAAGACAGTGTTCAGGATACAGTATTCTCTGTGTGATGACATACCTACTGACGATCCTGAAAACCACTTAAATTGTCAATTGAGTTTGCTGAATAAAAAATGAGAAATTAGCTGCGCTTTGAAAAATAACCCAAAAGAATGGAAGTAGGTAGCTAAGGAACAGTAATGCAATTGCCAGTACTGAGAAGGCCTTCAGCGTGACTCCTCAGTTAAATATATTTGCCTATTTTATAGAGCCATGCAAAGCCCCAAAGAGGTACTTTGCTTCAAAGTTTAAATGAAACACTCTTACAAAGATAAATGCTCCTCCACTTCTAAGTGCTACCATGCCACTTGGTTCAATGTGAAACACCTTCTGTGCTGGTATACCTTATGTGCAGAAACTAGTCTTTCTGAAGCAAAGTGGCTCTTCCTTAAATACAGTGCCTCATCAAGAGAATGGGTGACCATCTCACACATGCTCCCATTCACCCTCCCATTCAAGAGCTTTATTTATCTACCGGTATTTATTCCCTGCCTTTCTACTTAAGCTTTCCTTTCAAGTTATATCCCTTCTCCATTTAGTTCTTATCCTTAGCTTGTCCTCAGGTAAAAAATGCTGTGTTCTTGTCCTAAGTTGCCTGAGCTTGTGCCACTGAAATCAGTGGAATTTGGCTTGGCATGATAAATCCAAGGATTATATTTCAAATTTAATGAACAATCATGCTTTATCGACCAGGGAGCAAATAACCTGAAGTTTGCACTCATTAAGTTAAGGTAAGCAGAGGGCAAAGTGCACAAATCAATCAAATATATATTTGCCAAAGTGAGAATATATGTATGTACACTCTATGTAACAAGGAGAGGTAAAGTTAATTTTCATTCATTATAAGATGGTCCCGATACTGTTATATGAACTTTAGCATATTATCAACTATGCTAGCAAAAAATTCCCTTTCCCAACCATAGCGATGCTTTCTAATAGTTATCCCAAGAGAAACAGCCCCCCAAAATAAGACTATAAACAAATATAGATATGCTAAGACTGAGAACAGTGATAATCAGTGCTCTTCCTCACATAAACTCAGGACCTCACTTTATGATAGAGCAGTTGCTTCTCTCTCTGAAGTTTTTATATACTTTCACAAACAAACTATTCTCATTCATATGCACGTGTGTGCATATGAATGAGAAAGAAGATTTATATAGTGATATAAAAACATGAGGGATTTGTTTCTTACACTGATTGTTACAATAGGTAAGCCTTATAGAGTATCGTCATAACCTAGCTAAAGTTTGAAGTCTTTTATTTAATTGATTTCAGTGAGGGAACTGAATAATTTAAGACTTATTCTTAAATTTTTCACTGAGACCAATGCAATGTTAAAGTGCTTGACTATCTGCAGCATGGCCAATGAATGCAATCGAGGAGGGAAAAGAGTGTGCTGAATTCCCACTCAAAAAAAGAGCATTTTCAAGGCTCAGGTCCCACCGATATATTAGATTGCACCTGACATAAATTGGTAGTGTAGATATGTACCAAGTTTCATGCATATACATTTTACTTGCCTGCAAGGGGTGATAAGAATTGCATAGATTTTAGTGGAGTGGGATACAATGGCTATGGAACAGATTGCCAGTGCTTAAGAGGAATTTTATTAAACTGAGGAAGGATTCTAACTGAGCCTTTTCATTCTGCTATGCAAGTTTGACAGTAACTTACTAGCAGAAACAGTAGTAGTAGAAATGCTTTGTATAACCTGAAATACTTTGTTATGGGCACATATGTGCTGTGTCTCAATATATAAATGTTCTTTATGAACCAGTATGAGCAAAAAGTGCAAGGAACAGGCACTTCAGTACAAAAATTAGGGTGGCAGAATCATCTCTCTTTAGAGTACAAGTTCATATCACCCATGCATGCGTCTTCATTGTGCTTTTGCTAAAATTGGAAGAAAGTTTGTTGCCTGAATTCATTTTCATAATTACTGCTGTGCCGGCTTGATGGTCATAGAAATTTTATACACTACCAGCGGGTTGGATTCAGTCTCAAATCAATGTGTGTTTAATATGCTTGTGCCCAATGGAATCACATCCATAAAAGCCTCAGTTGGCTGATAATTGCAAAATCTAAAACCAGACCTTACTTGTCAAGATAGTCACAGGCACTGAGCAGATTAGAAATAATTCATCACATACTGATCTTTTTCCCCATGTAAGAGATCACAGCCTCACAAAAGTAGTCCCTTGCCTGAATAAAAGAGGTTATCAGATCTATTTAGATTTCAGAATTAGATCCTTTTGAGCTTGATCCCTTTATCTCCTCATTACAGGGAGAAAACTAAAAGAAAATACTTTTAATAACATTAACTATAGCTTTTGTAATCAGAAGGTAAAGCATTATTGTGCTCTTCAGTTGCAATAGACAAGCACCAATGTATTAATGCTGGATGCCCTCTAGTGTTCTTTTTTCTCACTTTAATTTATTGCAGCATCTATTATGGTTTGAGAATGTGACCATGCACATGTGTATAATAACTGAGCATGGACAACTTTTTAATGAAAAGATAATACTGAAAAACCCCTTGCCCCCACCTTTCCAATTATTCTAGATAGGATTTCCCCCCTATGATCTAAGGTTAAAGATAGATGATTATTTCATCCTATCATGTTCCACCACACAAACCAATAATCCCTTATATTATCCTTCTAATTATTGCCAAATAATTATACTTTCAATTTTAATATGATAAAAAAGGAACCCTTTATTTTGGTCCATTTATCTTTATGCTACTAAATCTTACATATGACGGCAGTGAAATAGAATTGATTGCATTTTATTTTAAGAAACTCTTTTATCCACTTACCAGGTAATTAGCCACAATAATTAACATTCATTCACCTGATATCAACAGGCATATAGGAGTTTAATGATGCTATCATACTTATGATTACATTTTGGAAGTAACACAACATCAGAAAAGGAATATTGCATACAATTTTGCCAAATGCTAAGAACCTGGACTTCGAATATAAGAAAAACGGACAATTCCTGAGCCCAGCTACGGAAACCCTTTTTGTAGCATAAAAGGTATGACTGAAAAGAAAAATGTAAGATGACCCAATTTTTGACCGCACATTATATTAACTAATTATATATGAGCAGGAAATAACTTTAAAATATTGCAATGTTAGAAAGCATCTGTAAGATGCAGCCAAAATTAAGCATAGTTTATTTTAATAAGACTGAATTAAGTGCATGATTATCTTTTTTACTGGAGACAAAAAGAGATCATTTTAAAATGCTGTTTGCATCATATTCTGATTTACATAGTTACAGCACAGCCTAAAATTTTAAATTTAAATTTCTATGGTTTTTAGCAAGGAAGATTTTAAAAAAGCATACATAAATGTTTTTCTATTCTTAGCACTCTGATACCATATTGCAAACCTTCATTTTACTGTTCATTTAGACACAGAACCTTCTCTACATAGACTAGAGATAATTGAATTTTGTGTCTCTTGCAATTAATTGTGAAAAAATATCAGAACACAAGCATGGGTATTTTCACTTTCCTTATTAATGAGACAAGATAAATAACAATTATTATACAAAAGGGAAATTATCCCAAATAACATATGGGCATTACAAAAGTAGACTTTGACTTTTATAGAGGAAATTTTGAAGCACTTTATTTTAGAAAAATATTCTTGGTTCAGGATGACTACCATAGATGACAGGAAGTTTAATGTTTAAAAGACTGTATTATATTTTCTGTGTTGAAATTTTCTGCATCTAATGTAAATTTTAGGTTGGATTCACTCTATTTAATATATTCATGCTATTGTAACACAGGCACTCAAAGAGAAGTGCTGCAAAACACAAATCCTGGAAATTATCAATATAGTTCACTTGCTTGAAAGATTTTCTTATATGAATTCTTTCAAAAATCAGCATCAAAATCTTATTTAATCAACTGCATGGGGTAAATGGGCCAGAGGCTAAAACTTTGACAACAGTAAAAGTAAAAGTCATCCAACAAGAAATATCGAGTTTCAGTAAATGGCAATAGTTCAACTGGAGTAAATATAACTGAAGATGCCATATCTACAGTATATAGATATAGTTGAATATCTACAGAGATTCTCATTCATCCAGGTCATAGTTGTCTCAAAAGTGCTTTCCAAAAGGCAAATGGACTTTCTTAGTTTTTTCCTTGGAAATGTTTCACTTCTTGGATGAGAAGTGAAATGTTTTCAAGGAGAAAAGTAAAGTCCAGTTGCCTTTTGGAAAGCACCTTTAGGATAACCAAGGCGAATTGTTTTCGGAACCACAAGAATTGCCCCAATGCTTAAAAAAATTATATATATATATTGTTGTAGCTCCATTGATACAGTGAGCCTTGGTGGCGCAGTGGTTAAATGCAGTACTACAGACTTGCCAACTGCTAGCAGTTTGGCAGATCGAATCTCATGAGGCTCAAGGTTGACTCAGCCTTCCATCCTTCTGAGGTTGGTAAAATGAGGACCCAGCTTGTTGGGGGCAATATGCTTTCTCTCTGTAAACTGCTTAGGGAGAGCTGTATAAGCACTGATAAGCTGTATATAAATCTAATTGCTATTGCTATACTCCTAATGTTTATAAATACAATCAAATGGTCAAAGCCCCGTGGCTTTGATATTTCATTATTTTATCAGTTTTATCAATTTCAGTATTTGTTATCACCCAATACATGACATTGGAGAAAGGGAACCGCTGAAGTCCAATATAAAATGTTATCTGCAAAGTTACTAATGAACAAGGGCGAATGTATGTGCTTCACTGTTATGCAGAAAGAAAGAGTGCATAGAATGAGAAGGCAGCTCACGAGCCTTTGGCAGTGGAAGTGACTAAAGGTAGAATCCATCTTTTCAACTCCACGCCTTTTTCTATCTATGACTGATTCAATTAGTTGTTCACTTCCTGTTTCTTCTTCCCAGACTGAGTTTGGTAACCACCATAGCAAAGGGGCAACTTTTTTGGAATTAGATTGGACAAAGGATTGTTCCAT
The DNA here is from genome assembly GCA_027560395.1 of Boaedon fuliginosus. Taxonomy (NCBI): domain Eukaryota; kingdom Metazoa; phylum Chordata; class Lepidosauria; order Squamata; family Lamprophiidae; genus Boaedon; species Boaedon fuliginosus. The sequence goes on along the minus strand of JANHGC010001294.1, from coordinate 133,780 downwards.
TTCAAACCCCAATCTCTATTTCCCATCCTTACCCTTCCTTTATTTCCTTATTTATTTTTTTAAAAAGTCTTCTTATGCAAATCTTGTGGTTTATTATAAAGACCTCGGATATTTTTCCCTTTCTGCCCAGGGATGGCCTAGACAGGTTTTCCTGAAATCTGCAGCTGATTTGTAAATCTTAGGAGGTGGCGTGGAGGCATGATGCCCTCTTCTTTTACACTGTCAACATTAAAAAAAAAGCTTAAAATCTTGCAAATAACGATAACATACTTATAAAAACTAAGCCAGGATGATTACTGGAACAATGGGTATCAAAAGACAAATTAAAATCAAACAAAAGTGATATTGGAAAAGATGCCTGTGTAGATATGTCCTGAGAGAGACTGTTTTAACCATATGCTACATTATGAGTGAAAACATATTGTTTAAAAATAACGCAATATATCGTTATATAAATGAAAAACTACCTACTAGCAGCAACAGTTCCAGAGAAATTTAGCACCAGAACTAACCGGAAGAAGATGGAGAAAATGGGAATGGAGTGAAGGAAAATGGATAGGTTCAGTGTAACTGACATCATTTTACTGTATTTAAAAAGAAAAAAAAAAGCAAACTGGCATGAGTTCAGTCCCTCTGGAAACATGCTACCCTAGTAGATTCTGCAGCCAAAATTATATTATTACTCCTTTGATCATCTAATACAGCCAAAACTTCCCAACACTGCTTTATGATATATCAGAAGGGTATGGCACAAACAGGTGTGGAGGCTCTGTGTTTATTTAGGCTTTTTATCATAAACAATCCTGATTTATTAAGCTAAAAAAAAGTTCTTCAGAATGCATGTATTATTTTAGCTCCAAATCTCATAATCCACATATCTATTAGACTATGCACTCTTTGAAAGAAGTTCACAGGTATATGCACAATACTTTTGTTTTTCTTTTAGCCACACAATGGAACTTTAAATGTTAGTAAAAGAAGGATATGTGAACCAGGAAAAGGACCTTGAGAATTGCTAAGCAATAAAGATTAATTTTGCATTGATATATCCTGCCACACAAAGACAGCAGGTATTTCTTTCACTTATTAAAAACAAACAAACAAACAAACAAACAAACAAACAAACAAACAAACAAACAGAAAACAGTCAGTTTATGATTATAAAGACCAAGTATAAATAACATAAAATTAGCATATGTGTATTTTTAAGCCCTGGAGTCTATATCCTCTTAAAGGATTTGACACATTGGCTATCTAGCTTCCACAGTAGCCTGGGTTTTCAGTAAAGAGTTTTAATCAATTTTCTTATCTCCGCTATATAAAAATATAAATGCAAAAACACCCCCTCCCCATTTCCCTAATCTGAATTATGCTATTTTCACAGGAACATGCTATCAATATTGTAAGAAGATATATGAACTTGTTAGTAGAGTTTTCACAGGACATTTGCCTAACACCGGAACTGCCCACTGATGCGTCATGCTAAGAATAATTATTCTGACTAGTTGACAATAGCATGAAAATTAACCAAATTACCAGAGGGATCCAATCTAACCTAGATGACCTTGAGAAGCTAGAAACAAATTCCAAGATGTGTGTGCACAGGGCTCAGAAATCCCAATGATGATAAGCAAAGGGCTAAAATGGCTCAATAGCTGACTAACAAAAGGAAAATACCAGAGGTAAAAAAAAAACCCAGACATACACATAAAAGCATAGAGAGATGTAGGATGACATTGGCCTGCCATGTCTAGCTTATAAATTGAGTCAGGTTGATAATGCAGACTATGGCCCCAGGACATGTTTCTGAAAAATGAAAGGTTGCCACCTACATTGCAGCTGCCGCAGTTGAAGATGTCAGTACATAGTAAATGTTGCTGTATTCCTCTTAGCTTCCATCAGATCAGCTTACATTTTCAGTGTGAGTTTACATCATACATGTGCATCTGTGTGTGTGTGTGAGTGTATGTGTAATATACCAAAGCTTAGAGTATTGATTAAAAAAAAAATCACCAGTTCTCTAAACAAGAGGCATTCCTTGCTAAATATCAGGATAAAATTCCGATCCATGGTCCATGCTTTGCAGCACAGGTTTCTGATCCAGGGAGGACATCCTGCTTAACATTTCTGCAGACAGTGCATAACTATTGCTAGATTTCTCCTCAAACCAACTGTCTAGTGCCCGTTTGGCTTCAAAGTTGGCAATAGGTGGTCCATTTACAGCAATTGTCAAAAGATCGCTGAGTTGTTCCAGAGTAAGTCGGGAACGATTGTTTTTGCGCACTTTCTGAAGAGCATTTCTTCCCTTTTCGCAGCATGCTGTGGAAGTGGGAAGGACTTTGAGGATCTGAATTATTTTATTTAAAAGAGGAAATCTCTGTCTATATTTACAAATATGACTGATTAAATCTTTAAAGCCATTTTTGGTATAATAATCCACCTTGAGTTCTCGCCATTCCATGAGCAAACTCCCTCTGGTGTCTATGCCTTCTCTGCTGATTTCTGTGCAAAAAGATGGCACCGCCTCCAGATGTTCAAATATTTGCATCATGTCTTCCCTGCCATAGCTCATAAGCTCTTCTGCACTTCTGGGCCAAGCTGCAAGATCAAAAACCTGGCATGCTTTCACAAATGCCCGACTGCGAGGTTCAAACCTTTGAGCCAGAATCACTTGGGTCTTCTGGCATATTTTTTCTCGAATTGACTGGAATTTGGCTTCAGCCACCCGTAGGTTTTTCACAGCAACACCATTAAAGCTTTCACGGAAGTTCTCCTCAAATTCCTGTAGATATTCCCCAGGAGAGTCTGCCAGTCTGCTAATTTCTTGGATGGCCTCCTCTATCTTATCATCTACTTGGGATATAAGGAGGTATTCTCCTTGAAAAATGAAGGCAAGTCGTGAAAGGACTGCAATGACATCAAGCAAAAAATATATCAACTTAATAGATTGATAGTCCATAAGGAATTGCAAGAGAGCCAAGGCAATAGCAGAAGCATCTGCTCTTTGTGTTTGGCCACTGACATCTTTCAGATGGGCCACTACTTCCAAGTAGTCCTTGATAAGAGCATTGAGGACATTTTGTTCCCCAATGATCCATTTGATTGCTCGAATATCTCCCAAGAACTCAGTCTCTTCACAGAGAGTAGCAGCAGTGACCCTTAGCTCACACATAAGCCTGGGAGAGTAACGGTAAAAACTGAGTAACTGCTTCAGGTTGTTCTCTAGTTCCTCAAGGCAGGGTAGTTCTTTCCCACTAATTGCATCCAATATTTCCAAGTGTGGCTTGTGTACCATTAGAGGTAAGCAGAGCAACCAAGGCAGAGTTTTCCTGATTGTCATGTATATGTTTGCTCTTAGACTGGCAGTAATGTTAGCACCATCTATCCCCAAACCAACACTTGGCTTTTCATCTTGCAGCCTCATTCCCAGAGATGAAAAAGCCCGATCTAATGCTTGAACATAACTATCTGTTGTAGAAAATCCCAGTTCTTGGAGAGAAAGAAATTCAGTGGCAGGAGGTCCATCGCTGCTGACATACTGTACATAAACTGCAACTGTGTCAGCAAGTAAATCATCACTCTGCCCATCTAAAATGATGCTGAGGAAAGGAGACTGCCTCACCCGTTCAATGAGATCTTCTCTAAGAGCTCTAGCAATATGATGGATTAAGATTTGACAGTCTCCCTCATTCATGTACTGATCCACCACTTTGAGTTCGCACTTTCTCAGTAGTTCTGCGAGAGGTCTAAAGTCACAATATGGCCGGCCTTCCGTAGCTAAATGGTAGGCTGTATTAAACAATAAAGTCATATTTCGACACATCTCTTCTGTCTTCTCTGGGTGCATCCTGAGCCGGTAGAGCTGCAGGCACTTCTTGTGGAGATTACTCTGGCTATGAAGTTTTATGGTGTGGATCTTGAATTGTTTTGAGCCAATGATGAAGGCTGAAGTTCGAGAAGACTGTACTGTATACTGCCGACAGACATGACACCACATTTCATTCAATGTAGGAGAGTACCGCAGAAACCAGAACTTTTTTAGCCATTCTTGCTTGAAGCGGCGGATCCTTCTGGTGACAGCAGACATCTTGGAAGGCTCATCTGTGGCTGTTATTATGTCATTTGAAACGGATTCATCTGCTGAGTCTACTTCCTGATCATCATCCTCCATTATGGTAGGAACAGACATGATGCTTTCTGAAGCTGCCAAACAAACAAAAAGAGAATTACAGACAATTTAAGTCAAAGTTCTAGAAAACATCATAAAACAGTAAGGTAATCAGACCACACATGATCCATATCTACAGATGTCCCTTTGTTTTCAACAAAAATGAACATGTTATTTGGAGTAAGGTTGAATTATAAATGTTTTGAAACCAGTACTTTTTTAAAAAAGTCACAATTTCCTTAAGTCTAAGCAATTGTAAAAAGTAACCTCAGCAGTACTCTAGCTACCATATTATAACAATAACTATTGAGGTATCATGGAAAGAAATGAAAGAGTTCTTCATAAACAAACACAAATCAATAAAGTTAACAGTAAATTTCTACATAACATGTAAACTTTGTTTTATATGTTTCACATGAACCAGTATATTTCACACAGCACACAGGAAACCAAACATACTTCCTAAACTGCATTCAAAACGACAGCCATGATTCTTTCTCCTGTAATGTATGAAGAATATAGCAAACCAATTCGCTGCAATGTTTTTATTGAAAATGAACATATTACAGTAAAAAAGAAAGGTAATTTATAATTACAAATTATAATTATACCCCAAACTGCTCAGATAATTAATTCTGTGCTTCATAAGACCAAACCATGAGACCTCAGAAATGTAATACCTCCTAGTATAATATTTAAGGAGCATTTTTTACTTTGTGTAACTTACCAGTGGGATATGAAAATGCTTGATACTCAGGTACCTGAGGAGGTAGTAGAGATGGCTCAGCTAACTTGCCAGATCTTAGTAGATTTAGCTCAGCCTGCAATTCCCGAATCTTTTTTTTCAGCCGTATGCAATTGGGACACAAGGAAGTTGTTGGGAGTTCGAGAGCATCATCTTGATTTGACACCAGAGACAGATCAGTAGGGCTGTTCACTTTAAATGATAAGGGTTCTTCACATTCCTCTTCCAGCAAGCCAATTTCTTTGGACGTGGTAAAGTGAGAACTGTGAGGGACCTTCCACTCACCCTCATTTTTGTGTCTATTGTGATTAGAACTATCTTGAACACTAGTCCCACACGTTTCTGAGACATCTTGAATTTTGAATCTCAAGGACTTTCGAGTGGAAGGGGTAGAATTTTTTGTGAACTTATGATCTTCTACCTTAGTTGATTCCAGAGAAGCCTCTAGAACATCTTTGAAGATGAGGTCTATTTTCTTTTTCTTCGTTTGAGGTTGAGATAGCCCTTCTTCAAAGCTACGTTTGTAGGAACTCTTCCCTGGTTTTGATGTAGTGAGCTCAAGAGGGTAGATCACATCTTCTTGGCTTTCTAGAATTCTTTCTGTCTTTTCCCTTAGTAATCTTCTGTCCCCTAAAAAAGAAATCAGGATATGATTATTCATGGGAACACTACAACATTCCTGACACAAAAACTAAAGCAAATACAACATTCCTGACACAAAAACTAAAGCAAAAAGGTAGGACAAACTTTTCACATGTTGCATAACCAATAAATACATTTATTGGAATAAATACTTAGCTGATGAGTAATATTGAAAATCAAACGATATCTAGGTAATATTCAGAGGTTTGCTTCAATACACTTCAAAGAGTAGGTAGTTAATCTAAAGTAACAGGTATCTGACCTGTAATTGAAATTAAAATAAAATATGGACGTTTCATCTTGCTGAAAATGTAGTGATAACTTTGATTTGGTAAAAGGCATCATGTCAATATTATGAAGTTTCCATGTTAAACCACTGAACTTGATAGACCTTACCATTGTATAATAGAGTGACACGAGACATGAGAATACACAGGAATTACAATCTCATTTCCCATATCACTAACTATCACAGTTAATTAGAACCAGGCCAGTGATATTGAAGACTGTGATCTATAGCTTGTTGTAACACATTGCTAAATGTATGGACTAAGCAAAATTTATTAAAAGCAGAGATTTTAGCAGATTAGCAGTTATTTAGAAAAAATAGCCAAATATCCTTACCTGAACATTCAGAAGATGATGGATTTGATTTTATCTTTCTTCTGTCTTGTAAATAATTCTAAGCATCAATACTTTAAGAAACACACTTGTGCTCATGTAACAGCTTTAGTATAGATGTGGTTCATCAAATCCTAACACCATAGTCCTCAGCAACTGCAATAGTTTTATCTACTTGTGACACTAGACGAAAACTGCTATGCAATTATTGTAACTCCGGGTTTTGTGATGCTGCATTGCAACTTCTAAACAATCTGTTGTAATCATGTATCAATTTGCATAGGACATATTTAGATTCAGAAATTTAAAAAATCATACATACAATATGCAAAATTTCAGTCAATTCAATATCTCACTTAGTTTTCAGAATGTGACACTAACTGGTGGGTTGATTAGGATATGACAACTGTTTTAAGTGACACCCTTCTATCTGAATATTTATTTGAGGCTTGACAAAGTAATTCACATTTTAAAAAGAATTCTATTCGATCTAAACCATGAATAGTAATATTTGAAAACTGTTGTGTCCATAACAAACCAGTGACCCTAATATTACACCTGGTGTAAGTATGTAAGTTGCAGCATTTACATGATGAAATAATCTCATGCACACCGTCATTTTGTTCCATTCGTAGATATCTACCAAGCAAACATAGAGTTTTTAAAAATAGCATGCTTCCAACATGGTGGATGTAAAAATACGTTTGAAAGCTCTGCTTTCAGGCTTAGGGAACATGTTAAGATTTCTAGCAACCACGATGGTGGTGATGATGGCACGTAGTCTCAGGCTACAAAAACTAATTAAATTAAGGAAGTTGCCTGAATTATGTTAATAAGCTCAGTTTGCTGGAATCACCTGAGAATTTCTTCAAAATAGCAAAGCTTATTAATGGGTTACTGTTTTCAAGATGTCAGACAGAGCGAAGGATGGAGTGTGGACTTGAAAGAGGAGAAATAGAAGTATGAATATATTTGGAATTTTGGATACAGTTTTGGTATGTATGAGGGAAGGATCAGTCTGGAAGATAGGGAAAGTTTTAAGGGCCTTGATGCAGAAAAATTCATCAAGCTTCCACAAGTAGCTGTTTGGTTTGTGGGTGGTTAGGAGATCTGGGAGATGAAAGGAGTAAACAGATTTGGATTGGAATCAAAAAGCATCTCTGGGCTTCTGGATCTGTCAGGATGGTAGTTGAGCCCCCCCCCCAACAATGATGGATTAATATCTCATGGTGGAAGCTGGGAGTTCATGATCTCCGTGGTAACCGTGGGTTTTCCTCAGAAAATCGTGGAACTGACATGAATTAGTCCTTGTATTTACTTCAGAATCTCTATAATGTGATTTTTGTTATAAAGGCTATTACCACCAGCTTTTTGCCATAGTTAGATCACTTCCTGGTCCAGATGTGACTGATGGCTGTGTGATTGCCATAGGGCTGATCCCATTCAGATGATCCATTCCAAGTACCACATGGATCTGGATTTCTAATGGATGCTTGGAATTTCCTTGACAATCTGATAGATGAATCAATCTAAGGCCTGGTTTATTGCTGGCAACATGCCTTTGAAAAAATCATGAATCATGCTGAGCAGCCTGTCTCTGTCAACCAATTTCAGATGACCCCTTGGCTTTCTCGGAACTGCCAGGAATGTGACAAATTAGCACAACATTTTGTCAATAAAGTTTATCAAAGTTATTCTATTCTGAGCAGAGCCTAGAGTGTTGACTAAAACATAAAGTTGCCACTTGTGACTTCTGAGGAAGTACATTGGGTCATAGAGTGTTGACTAAAACATAAAGTTGAAGCTTGTAACTTCTGAGGAAGTACATTGGATGCTCTTTCAGAAATCCTCTGCTGCCATATGAGCTGGATCCTTGGCTCTCCTGGGTCTTTGGCAGAATAATTACTTGGCAGAATAATTACTTGGCAGAATAATTACTTGGATCTGGGAGAATTTGTTGAAGTCTCATTGCAGATAAGGACATTTCTAGTCACCTTAAAGGAAAATTACTGTTTGTCCATTGGGATTCTTTGGTGGTTCCAGTGGTATTTCTGAGTTAGAAAGCACTGTTCCTGAAGAAGCATATCCATAGCTTGGAGATTCTCTTGGATTTGTGGTCCTGCTAGAACAATAGGAGGAAGTTGAAGCTCGGAGGTCCTTTTTCAGCTTCAGTTGTGACATTAGTTGCATCCTATCTGGGGCAACAGTACTTTACTATCGTGACTTGTGGTTTCATCACCATTCACTTGAACTACTACAAAATACTCTCTGTGGAGCTTTCATTAAAGAAAAATTCAAAACTTCAGTTGGTTGAAAACTCAATGGCCTGTGTGATATCCAGCCCTTGCAGATGAAAATAGATTAAACCTCTGCTGTGGTCCCTGCACTAGCTTCTTATATACTTCTGGGTGTAACTGAAAGTATTGTTGTAGTCTTTACTATAAAGTATGCCCTGTATCAAATTGCTCTCAGTAATACAGCTGCCTATTAGAATCAGCCTAACCCAAATTGATCTTGTCAGGAAGACCATCTGGTGATTTCTTACGTTCTGGCGATGAAGGAAGGAGCAAAACTTAGAGCAGCAATGGAAGCCCTCTGGCATGGCTTCTCACTAAAGATAGTTAGCTCCCATTTAAATTACCTTCTGAAAAAAAATAAAAAGGGAGCTTTTCCAAAGTGGGATTGGGATTGCGAAGTTCAATATTTCCGCTTGGGTTTGTAGGGGCTTTTTGTTCCCAATATGTATGTTTTAATTGTTCTTGTACTTGTATAAACAGTTGAGAGTACTGTGAGATTATGGTCAGGTATAAACAAAACAAATAAATAAAAAGTAAATGATTTTAGTTGGTGTATTGATTGATAAATAATAAACCAATAATTGTGCAAGTAAAAAAGCATATTTATTTTCTTTATTCTCCTTTTATTGTCTAACACCGCAGCTTTCTGCAATCTTATATTCTCTAGCTCAGCTGCCCCCAACCTTTTAGGTCACCAGGGAATGATTCCGTGGAGAGAGGTTTTTCCACAGGCCGGAAGGGGGGGGGGTTCACGTGCTGCCTGCATCCTGCAGATGGGGCTTTGTTTGTTTGTGTGGTCTG
>JANHGC010001294.1:94293-111095 GCA_027560395.1 Boaedon fuliginosus | reverse complement strand
CCTTCCTTCCTTCCTTCCTTCCTTCCTTCCTTCCTTCCTTCCTTCCTTTCCTTCCTTCCTTCCTTTCCTTCCTTCCTCTCCTTTCCCCTCGCCTCAATTACTTTGAAAACATTAAACGAATAAGTAGGTCTCCAAATGTACAGTATTCCACAAATATTAAACTGAGCAATTCTACGTATCTTAAAATGAGTATCTACTCTTTTTCCAGATCTCTTAATAAGACAATATTCTGTTGGCTCTGAAGAGATCATAGTAATTTATTTGAAGTTATTCATTTTGGATCATGTATGTCTGTGTCCATGTGCACAAATGAATGGACATTCATATTGCTCTGCAAACCAATTTAAAAAATTGGAGAGAAACCCAAGAAGCCATGATATAAAACAAGAACTTTGCATTTGCATGATTATTTCAAAGATAAATTCATTATAGAATAAACTTACTTAGTATTCCTATTAGGCCACTCTTCCTTATTCTAGCATCTTTCCTATATTGTTAACTCCATGAATTCCAAGTCATAGGCCATCCTAAAATGTTGGAGACTATAATTTATACTAAAAAGTGACAGGTTGATTTTACAGAACTAATTGCACTGATATCACAAGATAGTTTGTAAGTATGCAACTTAGAAAGTGGCTATTTTGAACCTTATTTAAAAGTAACAATGAAATAAGCATGTCCGTGTTTTTGCAAATAAAATAGACTTTAGATATATGTAGAAACTTTCACATTTCAAGCCAAACTCACTGCTGATTTGTTGATAGGCAAACATTTCTAGATCTTGTAAAAAATTATAGCAAAAGAGATGTGTTACCAGGCATGTATAAGTTGTAGGTATTGCAGATAAAGTATATATGAAAACTGGAACTATTATGTGTCTTATATGGAATAAAACATCCAAGATTTTAAAGTTGTCTTGAGCACAACTTCAGAAACACATAAAAGAGCATCTTATTCTGAGTTTTAAATATTATATCTTTATTGTTAACAAAATAATCATAAAGATAAATTCCATCAGAAATATTAGGATAAGCACAGCAATATTGTCAAACAGGGGCACTTAAAACATGCCAGGTTTCAACAATCACATATAAGAAAGCATCCCTTATGGGATGATAAAAGCAAGCATTTCACAGAGCAGAGAATGCCCCCTTTTCCCTAACCCCTCAACAAAATAGTATACCATAATTGATATCATTAATCTATCAAAACAGAAGAGTCACATTTCTTGTATCTGGTTTTTGGCTTCTTATCCTATGAAACACCGAGGACTGCATGTACCTAGCTAAACGAAGCTTAACTCATTGTGGGTGTGCTACCTAGAAATTCTGAATGCTATAGTCCAGAGGATATCGGTTGGGAAAGATTACCTAGAACTATAAGGAAAATCATTCTAATTGGTAATGCTAACTGATCTGTCTTTAGCTTGCTTCTCAGGAGCACTTCTTCAAGAAAAGGCATTCCTAAAAACTAATTCCTCAGCTGCATCAGAATCATTTCATTAAAAAAAAGACAGTAAAGCAAATTCAATCATTCAGGTGGACTGAACATGATTTAATTCATTTACTTAATTTATATTGTACTATTAATGTACATGACACTCTATATAATTAATATAGGCAACATATAGGGGACCCTGCTACAAAAACTAATAATCTAATGAATTTCCAGGAAACAATGGTCAGCAACAGAATTATCTGAGCATTAAAGTTTCACACTCTATTTCCTTCACACTGTATTTATCTGGTTCTATAGCCTTGCAAACATTTCAAATGCTTGATTCTGTTTGGCACTTACACATTTTTCTTCCCTATAGTTGGGCGTTGTCAGTATAGAAAGGCAACGTGAAGAATAATTCACTGCAGCTATATCTTAAGAGAAGTATTCCTTGTATCTGACAATTGCAGTGAGGAAGACTTTATATAAGCAGGGGATGAGAAGCAAATATACAGAAGATATTGTACACATGCATTTTTAGCATACATAGAATAAGCTGATTTATTGCTGGATTAAAGCATCTGCTTCCAAACCCAGCCTTAAATTTATCAGTCTTGGCTCAACTATATTTTCTTCCTACTAGAGAGTTACCCTGTATATTTTGGGTAATATGTGATACTTTATGTCTCATTTTTAGCATATATAGAATAAACTGATTTATTGCTGGATTAGAACATTTGCTTCCAAAACCAACGGAAACTTATCTGATTTGGCTCAGCTACATTATCTTTCTACTAAAGAGTTAGCTTGCATTTTTGGAGTAACATCTGATACTTTATGCCTCAATTTGTCTTTCATCATGTTAAGTCACAAACTGACATGAGGAAATACAAAGTAGAAAATGTGTGCTAAAACAAGCATAGTTAGAATAGTGCATTGTCTTTGCTATGAGTTGGTAACCTACCAAATCTACCTATTCTATGTTATATAAACAATAGTTCCATTGAATAGTTCCAAATAATTACACTGATGTGACAAAATTAATACTTGAGCATGCTTCAGTTACTTGTCACTGCCCATCTAACACAGGCAAGTTTTTAACATATTATGGTACAGGCTGGAATAGCCATAAGATGCATTGCACTGACAGTACTGAAGAACTACCAAGAAAAATCAGCAGACTGGCCAACACTAGCTCATTTGTTTCTTACATGTTAATCATTTCATTTCAGTGCAACGTCTTTATACTTATCAACTTCTTTTTTATATTGTGCAGTATTGTAATATGCTTACAATCTTATACAATGTAACCATTATTAGTTAAAAATTCTTTTTGTTATGAAATTAGTGATAAAAACAATACAGGCTTGGAAGTATAGAAATACTCCCTGCATTGCTTCAAGTTCCTTCTATTGTTGGTATCTATTCTGATTTAACATCCCATTCCCAAATGTCAGTAGTTAATAACTAAGCCAAAAAAATAGGCATGGGACCAAAGTGTTATCTAATCTCACAATCTGTTTCTTCACAATGATGAAAAAAATTACCAGTGCATTCAGGTCTACAACTTTTCAGTCTGGGAACTGCCCCATGACTTTTTATCCTGCCCGAGGTCAAGGTTTATCACACAAATCACTAGACTGGGCAAGACCAACTCTTTCAGGTCTTTCAGAGAAAAAGAAGGTAGAAAAATAGTTAAGTTTAAAATTAGTGCTTTGAACCTTGCACCAATAAAATATTTATTTCACCCACCCCAAACAGAAAATTATTTGGGGGGAAAGCAGGATTAAGGGGTACAGAGGATGCCTTAATCATATTCAACTCCTAATTTGTAAACCCCTTAAAACTTCCTTCTTTCAAATGCTCCAAAACACAGAAAAGATGAAAAAATTTCAGACCCAACTGTGAAGGCTACAAACAAGTTTCCCTTTCCAAACGTAGATCCTTATTGATATCTACATAGAGTCACATGCAATAGTAGAACAAAGACCAAGAAGAAAACTAGCCATTTCCGTTGACCATGATAATATATTTACCTAAACTTAAATATCTAGTAACATTGCCAGAATGTTTCCTGAGCTTAAAAGGTAGTCAAAATCAAATCTATAAGAACCTTGGATTTGTAGATCATGCAATTCTTTATGACTTTTATACTATCTGTTTTTATTCAAGAGGACTACATTCCTTCTACTGCATTGTTTTACAACACAAGTACTGTTTCCAAGTAAATCAAGCAAAGCTTACTTCCAGCAAGGGAGAGCCAAAGCTTATAGCATAAGTTACTATAATTTATAGTATTCTTAAGAAAAATGTTTCATTAACTTGCCCAATATTTATGCTAAGAAGTACTCATTAAGCCAACATCAACTGTATTTTTTAATATAATATTGTGGAAAACTAGAAATAGTGTTTTCTCTTCCGTGACCTAATAATCTGAGTTACAGGAGTCACCTTGGGCTGATGTTGGCTAGTATTTGTTTTGGTTTCAATAGGGCTCTTTGATCCAATTCTCTGCAGGTTTATTTCTTGGCTAGCATTCTTGTTCAAAGTTTGAAGCTCATCTTTGATTTTAATTAAAGTTTGGCACATTTGGGTGATTTGTCCACTCAGATCAGACATCTTCTGGCTAATTGCATGCATGTTGCTTGCCACATCTCTATGGATTGTCACCAACTCTTGACAGAATTGTCTGAATAGTTCCATCTGTTGAATGTGGGAATCAAAGAGCTGATGGTCAAAGCCAGAAATATATGGGTTTTGGACAAGAGGTTGAGATAACCTAGTGGAAAACTCAGAACATGAATTTAGGAACATTTTTTCTTTCCTTTGGCTTAGAATATTTGAATGATCTGACAAACACGATGAATGAAGGAATGGTGGCACGGAGAGCTCATCGGTTTCTTCAGAACCCCTTTGTGATGAAAAGTGGTGCTGCTGTGAGGGGCCTGCCACTTCTTCTCCTTCATCAGCTTGAAACAGAAACATGGAAAAAAGAGAGAAGACACCAGATTATTTGCATGAAGGCTTTGCGTTGACAAACTCTACTTCAAAAAGAAGCCAAAACTTAAATTTGGGATTCAGTGAAATCTAAGTGTGTTTCTATACTATTTAGAAAAGTATTTAAATAATTTATTTTGTAAAACAATATCTGCTTTAAAAAAACATGAAAAACACATGAAAAAAACCAAACTGATTGAACAGATGACGTATTAGAGCAGAACTTCTGATTTCACTCAGCCAGATTACAAAAGCTAAAAACAAAAATTGCTCCGTTACACCTTCCTGACATAGCTTAATAATGTGTCCACTTTCTGATCACTATATTAGACTGAAATGACTGCACAAAAGTATTTTGTAATCACTAAATTAAATAGAAAACTGGTTTGATGTAATGATTAATGCATCAGATTCAAGAACTCAGGGGACTGTAAATTCTATTCCTGACTTGGCCATGAAGCCAATTGGATGACCTTGGGCCAATCATTCTTTCTCAATTCTAGGAAGCAAGTAATGGCAAACCACTTCTTAAATCTTGCCAAAGAACTGCAGAGACCTGTCCAGGAAGTTGCCAGGAGTCAAGACTCACACATACACATACATACAAAAAACACCTTCTACAGTCTTTATAGTATACATAGAAATTAAGCAGTATTAATTTATTGTTCTAATACTGTTCTAGTGATAATTATGTACCAAAATCTCTGAGTAAAAGTAGCACTAATTTAATGGAATCATTTCCTGTCTTTATGCTTTTTGTAATAGAGATATTTGCATCACTGACTAATCTTGGACAGTAATTTTAAGTGTTCCCAAATCAAGCCATAGCTCAGCAGTAGAGCTAAGACCTTCCAGCTAGGAAGTTCCAGATATTGCAGTAGTAAGGCAAAAATAGATCACAGACTATGATCTTAGGGAATCACTAACTTCTGCAGTCTGAACCTATATACAAATAAATAATAAGGCCATAAGTCACTGAAGGCATGGAAGAAAAAGTAACTCACAAAAGTAACTATACCATCTACATGCACACTTCTATTCCTTCTTGTTTAATAGAGAGTATCTATCACTATAAAATGAATGGAATATTTTGTGATCTTCTGTTTTCTTCAAATAAGAGCAAATTCAACACTAACACAGCCTTCAAAGGGGAACTTAATAAACTTTGTTGAGTCGTTCATAGCAATCATTTCATCAATTATTGCCTAATATATACAATTTTACCCATAGAATTGTATCTAAAATTGTAGCTGAGATCCAAGAACACACTGGTGGGACATAATTTTTTGTCTTTCCTTTATTTTATTGCAATGCTATCCTCCTTGTTTGTAAATTAGCTTTCAAATCACAGATCTCAGTGTATTCTCTAAATCAGCAAGAACTAAGAAAGAAAATACTGATAGTACAACAATTGTGTCTGAAATTTTCATTATGTTTTGTCCACTCCATTATCTGTATCCACAAAAGCAATGAAAATAAGTATATATTTATGATACTTATCCTGAATACAGGCAATTCCCAGGTTATGGACTTTCAGCTTAATGGCAACGCTAGATACAAACAGGCTGCCTATAAGAAAATATTGCCTTTCTCTGATTTGACAAAACACTGAAGTTGTGCAATTCTTTCAGGAACTATTGAAACTGTGTGTTTTATTTTACAACATATTTTTAGTGGTTTTTAGTGTTTCCTGAAAGTATTGTGTACCTTCGAGGCTTTATTGGCTTGCCGAAGGACAATGTCATCTGCCATTTTTACTAATAGGCAGCCCATTTGTAAGTAGATGTTCCAATTTAAATATGAATTTGGATTAAAGATAGATTTGGGGAATGGAACTTGTTCTTAACCTAGGGACAGCTTGAATCACAGATATCAGATAAGATATACTGAGTAGTCTATATGTATATATACACTGGTATATGTATATACCAGGACATGTCCACATATGAATAAATGCTGTAATTATTGATGGGAGGGGAGAATAGTAAGTACAGGGATAACAGGTACCTGCAGGTTGAGTACATTAACCTGTACAGTATTGGCTCAATATCTGAAAAGACCATGGAAGTAAGGATAACACCAATATGGATTATATACCAATAATCAACTACATCACCAGCCTCTTTTAGACTATTTTTACATCTATGGAGAAAATACAGAAGCAATTTTTGTTATCTGCAGTAGTTACAACTGCTATAAATGCTGAATTAGAAAATGCTGAAACCATGGTAAGGAACACGCACATTGGGTGGTTTAAATGCTTTGTCACTCTGTATGACTGTGAATAAATGCCAGTAGCAGTTACAAATGATTTTTTTGAGTAAGCAAATATGCAATCTATAAATAATAAAAATATTTGGTATAGGGTGCATTAATGATAATACGATTCACATTTGTGATTCCTTCTCTCCCTTTTCTCATATATCATACATGTGGTTCTATAGATGGGGCAGTATCATATTTTCTATCCTTAATGCTAACCTGAATAATAAGGTTTACAGCTTATATCAGTTTATTCAAGATACAGCTTTATGAATCAATAATGAAGAAAGTACCCAGAACAGGAAATATTAAATACTTCAGGAAACCTGAACTACAAGGTGTTCTTCACCTAAAAGGGAAGCAGTAAGTATAATACATTTCTTTGTCAGAACCAAGCTGTACAGCAGGGAACAGACAAGAGATAATACTTACAACAGGTTGTTGGGCTGTCAACCACGTCCAGATCCGCTCTCCGGAAGCCGTGCATCTGGAGTGACGAATGCAGCATCGACTTGATGGCTCTCTCGTGGGCGGTCAGGACAATGGCCGAGGGCCTCCCCGGGCTGCTGGGACTGGAGATGGACCTCCGCATGAATGCCAGTTTGTCTTTGGTCCTTCTTTTCATGTCGTCCCATCTGTGCTTAATATCTTTTACAGACCTGGGAACATGGCTCACTGATGTGATTTTTCTGGCTATAACTTCCCAGATCTTGTCCCTGTCTGCATGAGATAGACGTATTGTCTCCCTTCCAAACAGCCTGGCTTCGTTCCGAGTCACTTCAGTGACCAGAATGTCCAGTTCTTCCCTGGAGAACTTGGGCTTCCTCTTTCGTTCAGTCATGTTCCTTGGGTTCAATATCCCACAAAGGATAAATGGTAAAAGGAAATCAATGTGATATACTCACACTACTAAAAACAAGAAATATGCCCCACTGTATATTCATTTCCAGCTTGATGAGCTTTCTCTCAAGATAATGCCTTCCACTCTTACACAAGCATAGAAAGTAAGAAGATGTTTGTAAAACAGCAGTCGTCTTAGGTTGGTGGGGAACAAAGATTCACGTGCAACTTGTACCATATTTTGTATAATCTTTGCATCTAAATGAACAGGTATTTGGAGACTTTGTTCATTCTTGGAGAAATTTAATTATCTTTGGCAAGAAACAAAACTACCCAATATTTTGATTCTGATACAAAAAACAATTCTAGGGGTTAAAAACTATGTTTATTGATTCACATAAAAATGAAGCCTGAAGATATTTACCACTGGGCAATGACTCAAGACACCTAATATATTAAACGTATAACACCAAATAAATAAATGAAATCGGCAAGGGTATTCTGGATTTTCCACACTGAGAATTTTCCAAGATTACCAACTGTTTCTCCTCCTTGGTTAAATTATCTTTGCTTCTTTCATAGAAAACAATTAATAGCCTTTTTGTTAAATAGGTTAATTAAAGTTCACCTGATGTTGCAAGCAGGTTCTAACAGACACAAGAGAACTAAGATGCTAAAAAGAATGATGGCTACTTTCAAAATTTACAACTGTTTGGGAAACAGGGAAAATCTGAGAACTTGTGATATTATCTGCAAGAAATATTCACACAGCTATTTTCCAGTGTTTTGTAATCTGATATAAATTTCATCCAAATTTTCTATCTTTTATGGGCTTTGACTGACATTTCATTCTAGACAAATTTAGCAAATATCCTATAAATAACAAATAAAATAGTTTGCTAAAAAGTCTTCCTGATCCAACCATAATGTTTATCCCATGTCTATGACAAATACTTAACCAGAAAAGACTCTTTCCATATTTATAAAAAATGCAACATTGCATAGTTAAAAAATGTGACAGGTGGGACAGGTGGGACATTTTAATAACATATAACCATTCCCCACAGATAAGAAGATGAAATAGCACAGAATACACTTACCCCATTATAAATTACATCAACACATACTCTAGGAGCCCCAGAATAATTCAGAATGTAACATATTGTGTTTTGTTAAAATACTTCATTTTCTGTATTCTGCTGAACTGTACATCCATTATAACCGTTTTTCTCATTATACCAGGCCTTCATGCAAACCTAAGTTTAATGTACTCAGACATAAATTACATTTTAGTAATGAATTCTTTAGGAACTTATTTTAGAAGGCTTGGGAAGTTGTAATTTGACCATAACTGCAAATGCCAAGAAGTAGAACTCATCAATTTTACTGTCGTTATCTGGAGTACCTAACATCCAATGAGACCATGAAGCTCAAAATGTACATCCTAATTTTTCAAATTTTAATTTAGCAAAATAAAATGTAAGAAAGGAAAGAAATCTATGCTTTTGAATACTTTGACCACTTTGAGGTAGCATAAGCCATAAAAGAAACTGTTCTAGAATTATCATTTCAAACCCAGGCAATATTTTAAAAGAACTGGTACCATTCTAGGTTTATATTCCTGTCAACATCATCAGTAACCATAAATTGGTTATCATATTCCAATGAGAAAAGGTAGCCCACATTTCTCTTTACTAATAGCATATTTCCCTATTGTGGCAGTTTAAAAATGAAGTATTTTCCTTTCCCTATCATGTAACCTATTTTTAATAATGTGACACAAGCATTTTTAGAAAATACAACACACTGCTGTGCCAGCCTATTACAACTTGAAGATATTTTAAAGAAAATAGAAAGGCAGAAAACTAAAAAGATAGAATAAAGCTGTTCCCCATTCAGCTGCAAATTTCAATCAACATTATACCAACAAATAGCTAATATCAACAAGTGTTAAAGAACTCAACAAACTTTTCAAGACTTGAGAGGGTAACCTATAAATGGCTCCACTATTTCCATTATGTTCTGTTGGAGCCAGGCTATTCAATCTTTTAACATTGTGGAAAAATATTTAAAAATGGCCACTAAGTCAATGATGATTAATTATTATTAGTAGCCACAGAACACTACCTTTATGTGAAAAGAAAAATAAAAGGAGGGAAAAAACTGGCATGAACAATGCTAGACTACAGTATAGTATAAGTCCAAATGGTTGGAATATACAATAACACAAGTCTCACAAGTGAACTCTAATGTCAATATAGATATATAGATATTTGCCTTAATTTGTTATTTTTTAATTTGATAAATACTTTTGATTGACTATTTAGTTTCTTCTCTATTCCATCTTTACTGTTATACTGTTACTGTTATATCTGCACTTAAATTATATGCAGGCATGCTTATTCACAAATCACATTAAGTTCAATATGATTTCCTTTGAAGTAAATCAAAATAATACTGTAAATTTCTATATAGAAGGAAATGTTTTGACTGGTCTAAAAATAACCAGTGTTAATCTGATATTTGGTACAGTGTGCCAAATGTGTTATAATATAGCTTCAAGAATGAATTGATACATTTCTGATATATAATAGGGTTATTGGAAGTTATAAAGGGATAGCTGGAAGTTATAAATAAAATTTCCCCAACTCTTGTAATACAGATACCATAATTTTTACCCTTATCGTTGTTAAATTATTTTAAAATGATTATTTTTAGTACAATATCTTCAAAGTATTTTGCCATGAGCCATCTACCATTTGAAACAATCTATAACACAAATCTACACTGATCCAACCACAACAATTAGACGTATATCAAGACTGATTTAGACATATTTTGAGACTGAATAAAACAGCAGCAGCACATTACTGACCAATTTGTCCTGTTCTTCATGAACAAAGTTGTGAAATACTTTATGTACAGTAGGAATAGTTAGAAGTTTTTGTGAAAATCAATGAGAAGTAATACGAGAGTTATCAAACTGAAATTTGTGGGCGCAGATATCATACATCTATTCTACTTGCTCCACTGTGCCATTAAAACAAAGGTAAAATAGCCAATAACCCTAACAAAAAGAATCAAGCAACAGAGGTTTTTTTCCATTTCTGTTCTCATCTACTAGCAAATCCTTTTGAAGTTATTTTAATACACATAAAATGTAAACATAAGCAAACTACAGAAATCACTGCTAAATCACTGTAATGACCAAGCTCTCTTTGTCCCCTATAAAATACTGCTTTTTTGTACAAAAGAGGATAAACAGAATATTTGAAAGAAAATTTATCAATGAAATTAAAAATCAAGTCATACATAATTCATTTTCAAAAATTGAAAACAGAGTGTATTCTTTCTTTTTAGAGATGCAAATAAAAACACACAGACAAATTATATATAGGAAACAAACTAACCTCATCCAGTTTGATGTAGTCTCATCTGTTCCATCTATGGATTTATAGTGGTTGTTCTTATCAACGATCTGAAAAAAAACCCAAATGTATAACAAAGTTAGGATCATGCAGTATAAGGTAATTAAATGAATTAATGTAATGGTTTAATTTTTCATTCTTAGAACAATATTTCCTATTTATTTATTAAAGCTGACTAAAAAATTCATCTGGAAGACAGCTGGGTTTTGCAGAAACTATATAGTTCTGCGGAATTATATTTTCTTGTATGAAAACCTGACTCCTGACTTCCAAGTTTTAATTTGTTCCTTACACCTTAATCCTTGCCTGAAAATTAGTTGTATGAGAAGCTTCTTAATTACACATGTACTTCTTATGACTGAATTACAGGCAAATATGTCCAGATGTTAATCTCACTGATTCTCACTAAAGAATCATCCAGCTGAGAATACTCACCAGCCAAGAGAAAAATCCTGCTGACTTGTCCTGACTAGACAGCTTCCCTTCATATGGCCCAAAGATGCGACCTTTGGGGATAACATCATTTACGCAGCGCACATCTCGTTCCCCATTTGGCTCTTTGATCACTTCCATGCCAGGAGGGATAGTGAGCACAGCTCTTTCAGGGATGCCAATGGGTACTGGAGCATCAGACACAAACATTGGTGGGCCATGATTTGGGCATTCATCTACAAAGTACTCCTGGCAGGACTCACAAACTATAGAAAGAGGAAATAACAAAAATGAGTCTAGCCCTCCTAATCTTCCTAAGGATGCCAGTAAGTTTTTTTAAATTAATTTTAATTTTCAAATAAAACTTGCTGATGACATTGTAAACAAATTACCAAAAATATCTAAGGGACTTTTTTTTTAATTAAAAAGCAATTCCCGGCCATAAGGCTACATTTCTGAGGCTATGCATTCAGCAAGGATTTCAGCCCATTCAATATTGAAAACATTTGTAATAGGAAAGCAAATGTTTGCTTCCTGAATGAAGTATAATTCACAAAATCTTGCCTAAAAGAATCAAGTATCATTTAATCCAACCACTCCTAGAAGCAGAAACAAACAACTGTACAGTAGTTTACCACATCACCTATGTTTATGTTCCCCTGTATACATCACCCTTACTCCACACAGCCAATACTAAGAAAATAGTACAATATGAGTTAAGGCAAGAAAATGTGTACTACAGTTGCTGCTGAGGCTCTTTGAACCAGAGATTATTCCTGGCCCAATGAATATTTTTTTTAAAAAAGATGGAAACACATGTGAATTAATCCTAATAGTTCATATTCACATCATAACATGTAAATGAGTATTCTTGGGTATGAAGTAGCTCTTGTTCATAATTAAGTATCAGGCCAAGGTTTGCAATTAACCCATTAGTACTGTATTCCTTTCATTATTTCCTGAGGCTTTTTAATAGCTCCAAGGCTTGATTTTTAAAAGTCTTTTATGGAAATGAAGATTTACCAGACTACCCTACAACTGGATAAATTTACTGGTGGCACTTAACTACTCATTATCTATTATTCTATTGCAACCTCATAAGGTTGCCAATATAAAATTGGAGATAACAGATATGTAAATGAAAGGGTAGCAATTCTGGCAAAATCAGCACTGTGGGAACATATAAGACACTGATTATAACTTTCTGAACCAAAGTAAGAGTTCAAAGCGACACTACGGAGGAATCAATGTAATTTTCATTGCATATTGTCTCAGAACAATGCCAAATTTTGTTTAAATGTAAATTGGGGCATAAACTTGAAGAGATATATTTATTCCAATTTCTGAATTGGAACCCCAATTCTCACACACTTGAGATAAAGATTCCTTATTTCTTTGTTTCAGTAGAAGAATCACATAAACGTTTGCTTAAAAAAACCTTAGTATGCCAACTCTCATTACAAAATAATTACCAAAAGTCGTAATATGATCCTGCTCAGAACTGAAAGGCAAGAAAAGCAAGCAATCAGTTAGCATACATTTACAGTTTTCCATTGGGAAATTTTATAGATGTTGCCAAAACCAGAAATAGAAAGATAACTTGGAGATCATAAAACAAAAACGAAGATGTTTTTCTTTCAAGAAAAACATGCTTACTGTATGCTTTAGGTTTACAGTATAATTCTGTGGCACAAAATGGGGAAAAAAAATTATTTCAAATGCTGGACAAAATCACTGCATTCTGTAAATTCTGCTAAATCATTTCGAGCCAGGCAGAAGAAAATCTAGAATGTGTTAGTTCCAGGCTGTAGAGCAAATAAAATCTGGGAAACCAGGAAGAAAATTCTGGTGTATTATCACCCTCTCTGCTCCTTCCTTCCCTCAGTATTCCCAGCACGGAACATTACACAAGTTTCTAGCACCTTCTCTTCTTCCCTCCACTGTTGCTAATTTTCCAGGGCAACGAGTTGCTTACCACCATTTTTTTATCCCCTTGGCTATTTCCCAGTTCTATACATGGATGCAAATACCCCAAACATGTTTCATTTTAGGCATGGACAAGCCTAAAACAGCTGTAACAAACATTTTGCAGATCTCTATTGGACTTCATATACTGGCCATCCTTGACTAACAACAGTTCATTTAGTGACCGTTCAAAGTTACATCACTGGAAAAAAGTGACTTATGACTGTTTCTCACAGTCACAGCCACTGCAACACCCCCATGGTCATAGGATCAAAATTCAGATGCTTGGCAACTGATTTATGTTAATGACAGTTGCTGAGTCCAGGAGTCACGTGATCACCTTTTGTGACCTTCTGACAAGCAAATTCATGAGGAAACCAGTTTCACCAGTTTCACTTAACACTTAACAACCGTATTACAAATTTACCAACTGCAACCATGGCAAGAAAAATAATAAAATATAGCTTAACGAATGTTACTTAACGAATGTTTCACTTATCAACATTAATTTTGGGGTGCATTATGGTCATAAGTTGAGGACTACTTGTACAGGGTCAGACTGAAAAGCAACCCTAGGCTTAGGGAATATATTTTTTTCTGGCTGACTTTTCTTTTCTCTATATACAACTTGTCTCCCATATGCTGAACCGATTAGGTGGTTCCGTCTCAGGTGCCTAATGGACCCTGTTGGGTTCCAGCTCGGGATATTTCCTGGCTGAGGTTCTGATTGCGTCCTGGAATAGGGCAGTGGCTGGAGCTCTGGATCGGGTTGTGCCTTTACATCCTCTCACCAGGTACAGATTCCAGAGGGGCCCCTGGTTCACCGAGGAGATCCGGGAGATGAAGCGCCGGAGAAGACGGCTAGAGTGCCGTTGGAGGATCAGTAAATCCGAATCTGACCAAACACTATTAAGAGCTTATATTAGGACTTATTTAGTGGTGATAAGAGCGGCAAAGTGCTCGCACTTCTCCGCCCTTATTGCATCCATAGAGTGCCTCCCAGCCACTCTGTTTAAAGTGACCCATTCCCTTTTTAACCCAGGAACGAGGGATGAATCTTTGCAGGGTCGACCTGAGGAATTTGTGCAATATCTGTCAGATAAAGTCACTCAGATTCAGGCAGACCTGGATTCTGATTGGGCACGTTCTACAGAGTTGCTATAGTCCTATTGTTTGGAACGAGTTCGAGCCTATTGGTCCTGAGGATGCTGACAAGGCTGTGGGCGCGATGAGTGCTTCCACCTGTTTACTGGACCCATGCCCCTTCCGGCTCATTTCAGCCAGTCAGGAAGTGACACAGGGCTGGCTCCAGGCAGTTATGAATGCTTCCTTGAGAGGGGGATCCTTCCAGGTGAGGCCCTCCTCAAGAAGCCTGCTCTGAACCTGGCTGTGAGGAAAAACTTCCGTCCAGTATCCAACCTTCCTTTTTTAGGAAAGGTGGTGGCATTCCAGCTCCTGCAGTCCTTGGATGAAACTGATTATCTAGACCTCTTCCAGTCTGGATTCAGGCCTGGGTAAAGCACTGAAATGGCATTGGTCGCATTGGTAGATGATCTCTGGCGGGCCTGGGATGGAGGTCATTCCACCATCTTGTTGCTACTTGACCTCTCAGTGGCTTTTGATACCATTGATCATGGTATCCTGCTGCAGTGGATCAGGGGGCTGTGAGTGGGAGGCACCTCCTACCTCTCGGCTCATGTGCAGTCAGTGTTGGTAGGAGGGTAGAGGTCGAGCCCGAGGCCCCTGGTATGCAGGGTTCGGTTCTCTCGCCACTTCTATTCAACATTTATTTGAAGCCGCTGGGTGAAATCATCCGAGGGTTCAGAGTAAAGTATCATCAGTACTCTGATACAATAATTGAGTACATCAGTACAATAATTGTTCATCTCTACCTCGAACCAAACCAATGATGCCGTTGAAGTGATGGCCCGGTGCCTGGAGGCTGTGGGGTTGTGGATGGGGACCAACAGACTCAAACTCAACCCAGGCAAGACTGAGTGGCTTTGGGTTCCGTCTTCTCGGAATGTCCGTGGTGACAATGGGGGAGGAGGTGTTGACCCCTCAGAGAGGATACCTCATGTTGATCCCCTCAGAGAGCCACCTCGATTTCCCCCTGACGGGGGAAGAGAGGCGGGATATAAATCTAAATAAATAAATAAATAAATAAATAAATAAATAAATAAATAAATAAATAAATGCGCAACTTGGGGGTCCTTCTGGACTCACAGCTAAAATTGGAAGAACATTTAGCAGCTGTAGAGGGACCTTTGCCCAGGTTCACCTGGTGCACCAGTTGCACCCCTTTCTGGACCAAGAAAGGGGTGCACTGCCCACTGTCACTCATGCCCTCATCACCTCCCGGTTAGATTACTGCAATACGTTCTACATGGGGCTGACCTTGAAAAGCATCCAGAAGCTTCAGCTGATCCAGAATGCAGCCGCATGAGTAGTTATGGGTTGTCTTGCTACACCCATACCACACCACTCTTGTGTGAGCTACACTGTCTCCCAGTTAGCTTCAAGGAGCAATTCAAGATGCTGGTCATGACCTTTAAAGCCCTATAAGGTATAGGATCGGGTTATGCATGAGACCGCCTTCTACCATTTGCCTCCCAGCACCCTGTGAGGGCCCAGCGCCCTGTGAGGTTGGCCTCCTCCAGATACCGTCAGCCAAACAATGGCTGGTGGTCCCTCGGAGGAGGGCCTTCTCTGTGGGTGCCTTGGCTCTCTGGAATTAGCTCCTTCCGCCAAGCCCTTAAAACGTGGCTCTTTCACCAGGCTGTTGGGCCACACCTGAAGAACATTTTAATAATTTTTCAACCATTTTTAAACTTTTTTATTAATATAATGAATTTTAAAATGTAATGAATTGTTTTTATACTGTTTTATTTTCTTGTGAGCTTCCCAGACTCCCTCGGGAATGGAACAGCCAAGAAATTTCAATAAATAATAAATGAATAATAAATTGAAATAACTGCTTGCTGACAAAAAGGTTTTGTTTTTAGTAAATTTAATATTTTGCTACATACTTTCCATAGGACACTTGTGATTTTTTTTAATCTAATATGAGGAGCTAGGATGTAAATAGGATGTAAATTTAAGTAAAAACAAGCCATATTACTTGATTATGTCCCTTTTGATAAATAAAATTAGCTCCTTTTTGACTGCATCTTTTACTCTGAAAAGAAACATTTGCAACAAGCAACCAAGCAGAGAGCACCAAGGATTTTATAGATTAAGCATAAAAAAATCATGCCATCTAGCATTATAGATAACAGAAAATTGTTTTCCAATGGACAATATCAATTTGAGAATTTATTTATTTATTTTATTTATTTATTACATTTTTATGCCGCCCAATTCTCGAAGGACTCTGGGCGGCTTACAACATGGATAGCAATAGCACTCAGATGTTATATACTGCTTATCAGAGCTTTACAA
>JANHGC010001294.1:55021-68485 GCA_027560395.1 Boaedon fuliginosus | reverse complement strand
GAGTATAAACCGAGGGTGACTTTTTCAGCTTATTTTGGGTGCTGAAAAACTCGGTTTATACTCGAGTATATACAGTACTTAAAAAGCAGCTCTTAATTCTTAATTTTCACTGATGCTCAGATTTCTTCATGTAATTACCCGTATTTACTACATGACAAAACTTCAGAGTAAAACTGTTTAGGTTGCTGCTGCTGCTGCTATAAAATATGTATTTTCTTACCTATACAGGGTCAAAACTATGGTATAGAAGGAATCCATGAGGTAAAATATCATCAGAATGGAAGTTCCTACAGCCTTTCACTATCTGTTTGTGCAATGAGACACCAATTTATTTATTTATTTAGATTTATACCCCGCCTCATTTCCCCAGTCAAGGGGAACTCGAGGCATAACTGTTTCACATGCTTTCAGAATTTGTTGTGACCTAAATTATTCTCTACAGTGTTTTCCTGCAAGCAATAGTCTTATTTCAGTCTCTACTTGTATTATACTCCCACTATTAACAATCATGTTCTGACACTAATCACCATTCCAAATATGTCTCATATTCATTCCTTTCTCCTTAAAATCTTCTCCATATTTTTCCATTTCTTGTCTATCGAAAGATTTTCTTTATCACCTTTGCAAGATTGACAGACAGTCATTAGCATCATTCTGATAATTCTGTGTATTATCAGGAAAAAAATACTGCATATTCTCTCAGTTATTTCCAAATTTCAAATAATTATGCTTAACTCTCTTCATGTCTATGATTAATTTAGCATTTTCTATTCTTTCACAGTGATCAAGTTCAGGATATTTTCTAAACTGAGTCTATCTTTTTTCACAATTTGATGTATCATTTCCATTTTTATTGCTTTAATATTTTAAACTCAGTAGGGAGAATACTACATGGCTAAACTGTATAAACAGTATGTCTTCTGAAAAGTTGGTTTGACAGTGTGAAATACAATCCTTAAACTGTGTTACTGTCTTAAAAGTTATTAGATTTATTAAAATGCATTTAGTATGAGGAAATTAGTCACAGAACATTGGGAAAGCTTAAAGGCTTTCACCTGGGACCAGATTCTTGGACTAAAAACTTCCATGGTAGCAATCTGTTCCTGTGCAGAGTTAATAATCATTTTTAAATTTACATAGCCCTGAATTAAAAATATTCAGTGAGATTCTTGGCCATAAGATTAATCTTCATTGCAGAAACTCTGGGGTGTTACTCCATTTTGGACATGCTTACATCTTTTGTTATATGCAAAAAAATATATTAAAAGAACCATTCAAAAGTTTCAGTTGGTCCAGAATTAAACAGAATGGATAGTTACGGGTACTTCCTTATGCCCATTTAATACTACTACAACCTAAACTATTCCAACTCCCAATAGCAATAGCATTTAGACATATACCAGTTCACAGTGCTTTTACAGCCTTCCCTAAGCAGTTTAAAGAGCCAGCATATTGAACCCAACAATCTTTCTAAATTTAGCAGAGCTGGTGGCTAAATCAGCTGTTTTTCAGGCCTGCACGCACAATGCACACTGCACGCACATCAATTTGGAGCCAAATATCAGCTGATTTAGCTAGCGGTATATAAGCCCAATAAATAAATAAACAAACAAACAAACAAACAAACAAACAAACAAATAAATAAATTCTAAAACATCATTAGAAGCTTGTAGTATTATAAGACAATTATTTTATCATAAAAAGCATGTGTATGTTAGTGGTGGGTTTCAATTTTTTTAAAAACCGCTTCTGTGGGCATGACTTTTATGGTAGGTGTGGCTAGGTGGTCATGTGACTTGCTGATGTCACAGATCACACCCAGCCCCACTTCCCAGCCACTCGCCTCAAAATAAGAGGTAAGTTCAGCTGGTGTTTTTTGGCCTGTTTTCAGGCTGATTTCCAGGCCCTTTTCAGGCTGATTTTGGCTGGAAAACCGGCCTGAAAATAGCCTGGAAACAGCCCCAAAACAGCTTGCTTTTCAGGCTCTTTCCAGGCTGATTTTGGCTGGAAAAATGGCCTGAAAATCGGCCTGAAAATAGCATGGAAACAGCCCGAAAAATGGGATGTTTTTCAGGCTGCTTTCATGCTATTGTCAGGCCAATTTTCAGGCCTATTTTCCATCCAATTATTAACCATTATTATATTTAGCATGTAGAAAGTCCACAAATGGTTTCCACTTTCTTATAAAACTCTCTAGTCAATTATCTCTAATCAAAGCAGTTAATTTTACCATCTCTGCTAATTCAGTCAAAATCTATTATTCATCAATTTCTTTCTGGTGTTTGGCATGTACAATCCTAGCAGCCATCACCAGGCCTTAAATTACCGTACTATTATAAATTATGTATCCAATGAATATACAAATTCTAAAACCCAAATTTTGGATATAGCATAATTCCATGCATAAGATTATAATTAAAAAATTGTTCCTAATTATAATTAAATTTTATGTCATATTTATTTTTTAAAGAAATATTCTAGATATTGAGGTCTACTCCCAAAATGTAGTTAGACATTCTTTCAAAGAGGGAATCAAAGATCTTTTCCAATAAAAACACCACATAAGAAACTAGGATCCAACCTACTTGTTTCATTTCCAACATTTTTTGGAAAAAGAAATATTAGTTTTATCAGTCAAGACTGGAATAATGTACCAATGATAAAACATCTTATAGCCATTCTAAGTATAATGTTTGAAATAAATATGATATTCTTCCTTTGAATTTCCTGCTGTTGCATCTCTGACTTATTCATATTCTAAATTAGTTTTCTGGGAGGTTTTTTTTTTTTTTTTTTAGAATTTCTCTCTCCACTGTGGTAATATTAACTTCAGAGATGATGTTAGACTTCTTTCAGGAGGAAACACAATTGAAAACTTAGAACAGCTACAGAGAGAGCACAACTACAAGACATTATCACAACATTACATTCCTTCTTACTTTTTTCTGTCCTGACATTTTCTGTTGTTTTTTTTTAAAAAGAGCTTGGTAGAAGGAAATTCAGTAGGGGAGTAGGGGACACATAGGAGCTGTATTTACATTTTAGAAAAAACAATAAACTGTTGAAAAAACAATTTGATTTCCTCTCCTTGCACGGACTGAGTATTTCATTATGTTTCTTAATTTGCAGCAGGAAGTGTGATAATAAAATCAATACCATTGATCAAAATGTCCCTGCCAAAAACGTATGAAACAGAAAACAGATGGCAACAGATTAAGCAAGTTTACCTGGAATAACATGTTCTTTTTATCTGTGGAAATTTGATATAATTGACTTAAAAATAATGCTCTTAACTGAGCAAATGGAACATTTGTATGTTTTTCAACATAGATTTTTACATTTTATATCTGTTTGTTTTTTATATTGTAGTTTTTATCTTATTGTTGGACGCTGCCCTGAGTCCGTTATGGTGAGGTGGGTAGTTACAAAAAATTAATAAATAAATAATCTAGATTCCTATGAAATAAGCAGTGCTTTCAGGAAAAGGACTATTGCACTTTTCCTGTTGTGGGTTTGAAATGAAGGAAGCCGCAGAATTAGATGGATATTGAAACTAGTACCGGTATAATTGTTATATGTACCTTAAGGGTTTGTCTAAAGTTTGGGTTTTCTTATACAAGATGCTAAGTTTGAAATCACTCTGTTTTATGGAATGTACAAAATGTCAGCATCTGCTCTTGCCAGCATATGAATTCTCTATGCTCCATCTGTTGTTGTTCTTGTTCCTGTTTTCTCTTCAGCAAACTGAAAATGTGGCTTTCTCCAGCATAATGGAAGAGTTGAACAACCTCTATAGGTGGAAAGGATTTTAATGCTATTCATTTATGGTTTTTAAAGTGTGAGATTAATACCAATAGCAATAGCACTTAGACTTACAGTGCTTTACAGCCCTCTCTAAGTGGTTTACGGAGTCAGCATATTGCCCACAACAATCTGGATCCTCACTTTCCCAACCTTGGAAGGATGGAAGACTGAGTCAACCCTGAGCCAGCAAAACCCGAACGGCCAAAGTGCTGGCAGCTGGTGATCAGCAGAAGTAGCCTGCAGCACTGCACTCTAACCACTGTGCCACTGTGGCTCTAATGTGGGCAGGAGTCTCATGGAAAAGGTGAATACATCACAGTTCAGCATAAATAAAATGAAATTATTGTTTTAATGGAATTGTTTAATCAGTGTTCCAGTCTCTCCCACAAGCTGGGGAGGAAAGAGGGGGAAAGATAAGTTGATTGAACTAAGTAAATCCTATTCTCCATGTTTGGAGCAAAAGGGCAGCTATTGTTGCTATAGCAGTGCTGCGATAAGGAAGAAAGGAGATTGATGGATGATATGAAACAAGCAGGCTGCCCATGATTTCACTGCCTGGTTTGGCCAAGAGGATTCATGATCTTCTGTTGTTCTCTCAAGTTCTTCTCTTGTACAGCATAGGAAATCAACAGTCATCACACATACATTGTTATTAACTCATTATTTTCTATTAATTTCTCAATCTTTGTGATTATTTTAATTATTCATACAGTATGACTAAATCAGGATGAAAGACATTTAAAAATTCATCATAATCTTATGAGACCCAGTTTGGTGCAGTGGTTAAGGCATTAGGCTAGTAATTGGGAGACTGTGACTGCTAGTCCAGTCTTGGGCACAAGCCAGCTGGGTGACCATGGATCATTTTTCTTTAGCCCTAGGAAAGGGGCAATGACAAAACACTTCTGAAAGACCTTGCCAAGAAAACTGCAGGAACTTCTCCAGGCAGTCTCTGAGAATCAAACACAACTGGACAGAAGAAAAATATTATCTATATATATGAAAGAGAGCTGTGGGTTTGTATGTGCCCTGTAAAAAAATTCAGTTCTGCACCAAACTGCCCCAAATTTCACACAAACCTTCTTTAGGGTTGCAAAATCAGCACTGGCGGATTTCCCAAAATTCTTTGCTCCCTATTTTGGGTAAAAAAAGGGGACAAAGGAGACCCCCCCAAAAAAACAGAGAAAACTGGACAAAAATCAGTACTGCGCATGTCCTAATTCAAGGACAGCCCCTTTTTTCGAACGCCTCATTCAAACTGTTGCCGCTTTTCTCTGCAGAGTGGCTTTCACCTTTCTTTGAAGAGAGAAGTGTGCCGACTTTATTCCGCAGGTTAGAAAACTATGAGGGAAAATTACGTTGATGACAGGACAGCCAAATCTTTTCCACCCTCCCACCAAAAATCTCACCTCCCCCGACAGCCCTCTCCCACCGACAGCCTGTGTGCCATCATTTTGCAATGCCAGCTGATGGAGCAATTGTATGGGCAGGAGGAAAGGGCCGAGTATGAAGCCAAAAACCGGCAGCAAAATGATGGGTGGGCAGCCTGCTGGTGGGAGCACAGGGCCCTGTCCTCCTGCCGACAGCCTGCGTGCCCTTATTTTGCACCAACAGCTGACGGAGCAATTACGTGGCCAGGAGGAAAGGACCAAATATGAAGACCAAAATCGGCAGTGAAATCACGGGCGGCCAGGCTTCCGGTGGGATCACAATGTCCTGTCCTGCCACTGAGAGCCTCCGCGCCCTCATTTTGCAACAACAGCTGACAGAGAAATTGCATGGTGGCCAGGCTGCCAGTGGGAGCACAATGTCCTGTCCTCCCACTGACAGCCTCCGCACCCTCATTTTGCAACGACAGCTGACAGAGAAATTGCATAGCCAGGAGGAAAGGGCCAAGTATGGAGGCCTCCAAAATTAAAGAAGCCCAAAACCGTCTCTTTCCTAATGCCCACGAAATTGCTCTGTCAGCTGGCGTAGCGAAATCGTGGGCGGGGAGGAAGAAAGGGGAGGAGAACTGAGGGAGATAAGGAAGGAGGGCAAGAGAACTGAGAGTGCAAGGATGGATGAGGGGGAAGGAATAAACGGGGGAGATAAGGAAGCAGGGATGGAAGGAACAAAGGGAGGAGGGAATAGAAGTGAAAGAAGGAAGGAGGAATGGAAGAAGAAAGAAGGAAGGAGAACTGAGGGAGATAAGGAAGGAGAGAGGGAGGTGGAAGGAGGGAAGGAAGGAATGAAGGAAGATGGCACTCCAATAAAAAAAACCCAAGCAGGGTCGGGTAAGCAGCTAGTTTTGGAATAATAATGAGGTGAATGCCAAGGAGGGAGGGAGGAATTTCCAGAGGTATAAGGGGAAACTTATTATGGGTGAGAGAAATATGTATGATATTATGTGTGAATAAAAGTGAGTAAAGACAGCACCTCCCTAATAGTTCATACAATAGATATCAGATATAGATAGTAGAGTCTTTAGTCTGGCAAGATTTTGTCTATGGGTATGAAACCATAAGAACTCAGCTATGAAGATGTGCATTGGCCATTCTTTATTTGGTGCCTGACAATTTCCCTTCTGTTATATACCTAGATTTCAGATATAATAATGGCTGAATTCACACATTTTTCTAAGCTATAGTATGGCTTGTTTGGTTTTGACCCAAAACAATATTGGGAAGCTAGATATTATGATTTGTGATGGGTTAATTACAACATATGAATGAGACCTGTATTACGCCATCCCTCTCAGCTCCCAGACTGTCAGGATTTTCTTGAGGTCTGGGATCCTGAAAATAACTACCGGCCATGGGATAAGTAAAAATAGTAAAGTCTTTATTGTAGTTAATAAGAGTAAACCAAAAATGGACTTCGCCTCAGGTGAGACTATATCCTTACTCAATTAGAAGCAATGCAGAAGTGAGCACATGTGGCTTGTGCGTACTCTTATATACCAGAGGCACAACATCACCCCCTGTTGGTGCCCAGGTGCAGCACATGGCAGGTGCTGCCATCTAGAGGCACATCTGGGGGCAGAACCAAAGGAGCAAATTTATTTGTGACACAGACCACAGTTGCACAATCTCAACTTTCCTGTCTTTCTGTCCCTCATAGAAATAATAGAGTTGGAAGGGACCTCAGAGGTCTTTTAGTCCAACCCTCTGGTCAAGTTATATGTATAAGTCTATTTGTATTAATATATATTGGTTCTATTACGTATATTATATGCGATATATGTAATATAACCCATAGAACCTCCAACCAGGATGTCTCCGTTTGTTCATATTATTTCCATTGTCTACTTTAATTCACTTGCTTTAGCTGTCTTGTTTCTAAGGGAACCTCCCTCCATTTCTGTCTCCCACCAGCACCAAACAGAATCATAGGCAGGTCTAAGCATTCTTATTTCAGATAATCATAAATTAGGAAACGGTTTATTATTCTCGCAGTGCATTATTTTGGTACTGCAAATTAAACCATGTTTTCAATTGTTGAGGGTTATTTTCAGTGATTTCACCCAAAAGAATCCTCGGTATGGTTCAGAGGAGGAGAAGATTAATAGCATAATGATTCCTATAAAACAAATAGAAGCCGTTTATTCTTCTTCAGCTGGTAGGTTGTAGATTTGAAAATGATAAAGTGTGTGTGTAATCCTCATCCACAGGCTTTTAAATAATATTAGAAAGGCAGCTTTACCTGCTCCAGTTTGGGAGTGCATTATTGCATTTGTTCCATTTCTCTAAGAAAGGAGAGCAGAGGTAGTAAACGTATATCAACATTGTGGGATCACCTCTTGTAGCTTTTATGCAAACCTCCTCATACTTATGCTAGGTAAATGTGGAGAGCATCACATTTACAATACCGAGAGCACACTCATAAATTGGGATAATGTGGATTCCTAGAGATAGTACCTCAACCCGATCCAGCCTTTTTCAACAGTGACATTTGCTCTACTATGACATTGCCACTGTGACCTTTCTGTCTTAAAGGCTTATGGTGAGGAAATGAATGCAAGAGGGAAGGGAACCCACTGATAAATTACATCCATGAGTTGCAAAAATTGCAATCACTAGCCATTGCTTGCCAGGAATGTTAAGCGTGCCATTCAGGTATTTTGATAAGAAGAGAGCGTTGACTATAGATGAAATCAGAAAGAGATAAATAAAATGAATATATATTGATGGGTAGCAATAGCACTTAGACTTATGTACCACTTCACAGTGCTTTACAGCCCTCTCTAAAGGATTTACAGAGTTAGCACATTGGCCCTAACAATCTGGGTCCCCATTTTACCAACCTCGGAAGGATGGAAGTCTGAGTCAACCTTGAGCCAGTGAGAATTGAACTGGCGAGCTGCTGGCAGCCGGCAGTCGGCAGAAGTAGCTTGCAGTACTGTATTCTAACCACTGCACCACCACACCCCATGTATACCTTGTATGTATCGGTAGTGTATGAAGTCATGCGTTACTAGAACATGAGTCCATGATGCCATTTCAAACCAGCACTTAAATAGACCTAAATCCTTGGCAATGATCTCCCCCAAATAGAAACAAAAAAACATTCCTCTGATTTAAGAACACAGGAAGCAGCTTCATGCCAAACCAAATGATTTGACATCCTCATTCACTCCCATTGACACTGATTAGCAATGGCTGTCTAGAGTTTTTCAAAAGACATGCCAGCCCTTCTGCACATCATTGCAGCTGCTATTTCCCAATTCTCCAGTATTTAATTATATTGAAATATAACCATTTAATAAAATATATGCTAATATGATGCAGTAATTTAATTAGATTGAACTATCAAGTAATATTTGAAAATGAGTTTGGTGCGGTGAGAAAGGCACCAGGCTAGACACTGGGACTCTGTGAGCTCTACTTCCACTTTAGGCACAAGAACGTGGGCCAGAATTGTGATACGATGCTCTGTTGGAATGATTAACTGGACAGAAGCTGAAGTTTGGACCCAAAGACCAGAATGCATGAAAACCGATAACTATTCGCTCTGTACTACATCCCTGTAGTGTTATAGAAAGGTACCTGCTCCAGAAATGGAAGCCAAGGTTTATTTCAGGTCAAACAAATTGTTGTTGGAAGAAATATCTTTCTGGGTTCAGTTCCAAGTGGGGAAAAACACTCTGGAAACATGGAGGCTGTTTGAAAAGATGGTTTAATGGTAGACAGGATCACATGCCTTGGAGCTCTTGGGTGATGAAAAGGGCCAAGCCACTGAGAGTACATTGGTTTTATAACCTCTGTTGGGCTTTGAACCTGCCCCCTGTACCTGTGGCAAAAAATGCATCCTGATTGGTTGCTGTCAGAGGTCATAGCTAGCAATGTAGACTGTTTGTGCAAAGCTTGGTTGAGTCCTGCTGGCTGATGCAATGAAAGGCTTTGGGCATTTTTGTCCTTATTTGGGTCTGAGAGGGCTAATCCTATTATGTTCTGCCTGAAGGTAAATATTTGTTATGCAAAATAGACTGGCTCAGGCATTTAATGGCTCATTGAATAGCTCTTCCTGAAGGAGATAGGTGGCCTCTTAACAAAGGTGGGGGCTGAGTTTCTACTTATAGTGTGTCCCAAAATATTTCACTTCTCTAGGGGGAGGGGGGGTGCTAACTTCCAACAATGTGTAAGAAGTTCAGCCCTTTTGTTTGTTTGTGTGTAATGCAGGTGATGCATGTTCAACAAGGGTGGGGCTTTGCCAACTCATACATGCCATTTTGTTGACTCTCCTTGCAGATCCCCACCTCTCCAAAGCATCATTGACAGTGTTGTAAGAAATTTCCTGTGTTTGTTTCCTAGCTGAAAAGCTGTCACTGATGCTGAGAAGAAATAGACATGGAAGCCAGCTTCCAGAAAAGGGATCCTTTAATTCAGGAAGGCAAGAAAAGTAGTGACACAGCTTGAGCATTTCTTGCTTGCAAGCAGAGTGGCATGATAAGTTTATGGATTTTTATACCCATTTTTCCTTTGAAGTTTGTGTGGCTTGTTGAGATTTTGTGTGTCCTTTAGTTAAGGTGATTGTTCTGAATTCTGTCTCCCTGCCTTAAAGGGTTGTTACTGGGGCTTTGTTTTTCCTATCCTGGGGGTTAATTCTGCCAGGAAAGAGGAAAAAGGAAGTTCCAGTGAGTTATTTTTAGCCTGATTCCCCTTATCTTAATGCCTCTTCTTAAATGTTTCTGTTGTCAGCTCTGTTACCTTTGTAACAGCCATTAGCAGGGCTGCTCTGAGTTTTCCTTTCAGCTGGTGCTTAATTTTCTTAAAGGGGGAAGGGCTGGCTTGAGTATCTTGGTACTGTTTTCTGAGGTTTCTGATGCTGTGAGGTTTCTGGCACTGTCCTTTTGGAATGTACTTCCCACAACAGGTATTCAGCCTCTGCTTTAACATACATATCTGGTAACCGGTTCCTCTGTTAAACTGTGGGGTGGGTGGGGGTGTTTTTTGTTTTGTTTTTCTTAACATTTAGTTAGCCCTCTCTGTAATTTAAATTCTACCCTCTGGGGCAATGGAGATCAAGTTTTATTTATTTTCATTTATTTAAAGCTTAAATATTTTATGACTGACATCCTTTGGCAAATTTGAAGAGTGTGATTATGTTCCCTCTCAATTTTCTTTTCTTGTGGCTAAACATTTCTAAATACTTCAATGTTATCTTCACAACATTTGGGTTTTAGTATCCAGATCATCTGTGTTGCTGTTCTTTTTTTCAAAATGACTCTGTTTTAAACATTTTTTAAAATTGGGACACCCAGAACTGGACACTGTTCTGACCCAGCCTTAGCAGAAGCAAGAAACTGACTCCTTGTCACATAAAACCCTCTTTATTTACCTCTTGTGAATTAATTGCATTCACCCACAGAAAAGTCCAGGCAATAGTCCTTCAAAGAGTTAATGGCAGCAACAAACTTTATCAGTTCCTTGCAAATAACTGCAAGGCCGTGAGCTCCTAGCCGAAAGGATGCAAATTAAGTTCTGGCAAGCAGTGTCTCTGACACAAAATACAATAAGCAAAATGTTCAGAAAGATGAACTGTTGTCTCCTACGACAACCACTCCCTCCTTCAGCATCCACGTGTGCTTTGCTTCCCGAGTTGACTCCTTGTCCTCAGTTGTTCCCCTCTCCTAACAGCTCTGTGCATACATGCATCTGGAACTGGCTCCAGCTGTTCTTCCTTCTCATTCATATCAGCCTGCAAAGGCATCTACCTCTCCAGTAGCTGGGAAATGTCCGATAGCCCTGGCTCTATCGCTGCATCTGACACAGAGCATCCATCAGAGCCTTCCCCAGACTCCAGAACTGGTCCAAGTTCCTCCCAACCTCATTATCCAATTCTGCTGCCAGCTCTGTTGGCAGCTGGGGGCCACAACAGACACAGAACTCAAAATGGAATTGAACCAATAGAAAATAAAGTAGAACAATTGTTTAGTACAATTAGGTGAAAGATCCTTCTGGTCCAGAAAACATCTACCTCTATCCATCTTTAAACTTTTTGTTTCAGCAGCTTATGAAATTTAAAATTAAGATTAAATACATATACATATTCTTAACTATTCACCCTGATAAAATGCACACACATACAAAATTAGAAATACAGTCAGATTCTTCCTTTATTCATTTGACCTGGGAAGTAGAAGTAGTCCAAGATTTCTATATACAGAGGATGCCACTGACCTTGATGATCAGAGAAAAACCTGGTGCATGAGCTTATGGATTTCACCAACTTGTTGTTACTTATAAGCAAGCCTTTTCAGTAGTAGCACCTGCTTTGAGTGGATCAACCAGGAACCACTTCCCACTGACATTCACAGAGGCAATTATGATATATTTTAGTTGCTCATCTTTTCCCACAGGTATTCATGGTGTGGATGCTATGTATGAATGCTTTTTAAAAAAATATTGAAGATTTTAATTGCAATAGTAAAAACAAATAAAACTAAAATTGGAGAAAGAGGAAAAATAGAATAAAAAGTTCAAGAAAGATGTGGGGAAGAAAAATATTTAAAGTGACTTCCTATCCACAAAAACAGCTATAAAGAAACTTGGTAACTCTTCACTTAATATAAGACTACAAGCAAATAGTCCTATTTACATAACCCATCACCTGTCTATGTGCAAATCCATAAATCATTAACTTTTCAGCCCTAGTGTCAGTAAAAAAAAGGCATAAAGGGTTATCAGAGCTTTATAGAAACATGTCTTATTTTAATCTTGGTCAAACAAACCAACTTTATATTCTTTTATTTCTAATGGGCTTGACCTTTAATTCATTCAGATGTAATAGGATTTGGTCTCTCTTCAAATTCAGCCTTTGAGGCTTTAGCAAACGTCAGCTACTATAGGTCTAAGATTTCTTGTTAATCTAATTCTATTTAAAAATAATCAAACTTTTAGCAAGGCATAGCTGGCAAAGATATTATACCGGTAGTAGAATTAAAGTCCCAAGTACAGTGGATTTTTTTTTTCTATTGTGCATGCATAAGTTGGTGATGAGTCAACTGAAATTCTATGCATACTACCATTACCTAGGAGTAAGCCTCACTGAATTGAACACATTTCTCTGTGTAATAATATATGTCCAAACTCCATCCAGTGCACTCTTAATTTTAAATTGAGAAGCATTCAACATAGTATTCAAGGCATGCAATAAAATACACTTGCTTGATTTTGATTTCAAAGAATATACCTGAATGGAACATGAAACAAAGAAGAAAAAAGGCACTGCATTTCTTTGATGAATGAACAATTAAGCCTTTGCTTTTTTTTCCCCAAAGCACCATACCTCTTCTTTCAAGCCTATTGCAAATAGGTAATTATATCTACAAGTCTTCAGTTTTTTTAGGATATCTGTAAAATGAGATATCAGATGGCTAGGCAACCTGTAGTGCATTAGTTCAATAGAAAGAAAAGGTTATTTTCAGAATTACTTTCCCCCCCCCACACTTTTACAGTTACCGCTGCTACTAATTATATATACTGGGGAAAGTAGCCTGCCTAAGTACAGAATTTGGTCAATTCTGTAAATGCCTAAGATTATGTATATCCAGCATGACATCATCATATCTGGCAGCCTTAAATAGCCAACTTTTCTAAAATAGAGAGAAATGGCGTCTGAGGTTTGAAGGCTAGAAGTAAAAAAAACCCATACCTATGTGGAAATGTGGTTATGTTCTCTTTTGTAATATAGGCAATTGATGAAATATATTATCTGATCTTTGATCAGAAGGGAGTGGTAGATTGAGAAAAATCCCATTCCTGTTAAAATAAAAATGAATCCAGATGGCAACACTGAAAAGGCATTTATTTTCCATGTTAAACACAATATATGATATGTTATCTGCTAAAAATCAAAAGAAGCTAGCTGAGATAATGGCAATCTGTAAAGTAGAGGCTCCTATACATTTACTCCTTTGCATTATATTTATTATACTTTGAATTACACAGGAATTGCTGTTGTCACATCACTCATTATTTGTATTTCTGATTGTTGCATTGTAGAGATAGAATTGGAACAACTGACTGACTTTTGTATATTGATGGATTATTTAAGTCATGAATCAATGTCATCTTAAAAAGCATATCATATAATTATAGCTTGTAGGAATAATTTGGTGTTTGCATGCAGGGATGCAGAGTCATGGCAGATTGATCTCTGATGTGAGTCAGGCACACT
>JANHGC010001294.1:43366-54921 GCA_027560395.1 Boaedon fuliginosus | reverse complement strand
ACTTAGAATACAGAGAAATATATACATAGAAATTGTTAAATTGAGTTGTTGACACTGTAGTAGTAATGGTCAATATAGGTTTTTGTTTGTTTCTGTTTGTGTGTTTTTAAATAATAAAAATTCAATAAAAAAAATAAAGAAAAAAGTGACTTATGACCATTTTTCACACTTATAACTGTTGCAGCATCCCCATGATCACATGATCAATATTCGGATGCATGGCAACTGACTCATATTTATGAAGGTTGCTGTGTTCTGGGGTCATGTGATCACTTTTTGTGACCTTCTGACAAGCAAAGTCAATGTGGAAGCCAGATTCACTTAACAACCAGGTTACTAATTTAATAACTGTAGTGATTCACTTAACAAATGTGGCAAAAAAAATCATAAAATGGGCCGTGGTGGCACAGTGGTTAGATGCAGTACTGCAGGTTACTTCAGCTGATCACCAGCTGCCAGCAGTTTGGCAGTTCAGGTCTCAACAGGCTCAAGGTTGACTCAGCCTTCCGCCTTCCGAGGTGGGTAAAATGAGGACCCAGATTGTTTGCGGGGAAATGCTGACTGTAAACTGTTTAGAGAGGGCTGTAAAAGCACTGTGAAGCAATATATAAGTCTAAGTCCTATTGCTATAAAATGGGGCAAAACTCACTTAACAAATTTCTCATTTAGCAACATATATTGCGGCTGAATTGTGGTTGTAAGTTGAGGACTACCTGTAATTCCTAAATTTGTAGGTGATATTGATTCTAGAACATACCTTTCAATGTTTTTTTAAAAATTTTTTGAAAATGTTCTCTGTTTCATTCGAAATTGAGGAAGATGAAGAAGTAAATAGCCATACATTGACACTGGGAAGAAAATTAAACCTGGGGAAAATAATTTTTTTTTAAATGAAAAAGTTTTATTTTTGTTCCAACTCTTATTTTTAAAAGGGATGATTTCCAAAATGTAGTCCATGTTCTTGGCCAGAAGAACATTC
Source organism: Boaedon fuliginosus (assembly GCA_027560395.1). Taxonomy (NCBI): domain Eukaryota; kingdom Metazoa; phylum Chordata; class Lepidosauria; order Squamata; family Lamprophiidae; genus Boaedon; species Boaedon fuliginosus. The sequence goes on along the minus strand of JANHGC010001294.1, from coordinate 53,942 downwards.
AGATCAGCAAATGTGTAATTTCTAACCTCTACCATTGAGATAATAGTGGAGATGAGGATATTTTTTTTTTTTTTGCACTATCAGCTATGGACAAAGGCATCTAAGGAAAAAGAAAAGGAAAGAGGATCAAGGTTCTTATCTTCTCTTATTGCACAATGAAGGGAACACAAAAAATTTCACTGCCAGCCATGCTATAGCAGAGACTTCCCTGTGATCTTTCAGCTTTTGGCTAAGCATTCAGAAATAGGATAATTATTCCCTGATTATCTAGTGGCAAATGGTGGCATAGACTCCAAAGCAGTACTGTGATGAGGACAGGCCTCAGGGCCAAGTCCAGAAAAGACCTCAGATAATTATTCATAGACCAATGAGTCGAGAAAGGCTGCAGCTCAAAAGCCCAATATCCATTCCTGCATTGATTGTGCTTGCTACAGTATCCCACTCTTTTATTAAATTAGACAGAAGGGCTTTGTGTTTAGCCATTTATTCCTTTTACATTAGAGAATAATGTTCATTACCCAGAAATCCAAAAAGTCATTCAAAGAGAGTGGGAAACCATTAACAGAAGGGTTTGAAACTGTATTCCTGACAATAACGCCTGACGATCAGAAGCCTGAATAGTGTCTATTCTACTGAAATCCCAATTGCAAAAATATAATAGAACCTAAAATGAGGCCAGATATTCCAAATAAATAGAGAAAGGTAGAAAAGCTGGCAGAAAGAACCAAGCAAAATACTCCTCACTCAAAGGAGTATGTTTGCTTCATAAAAGGAAATGCCCTTTTCATTGTTCCTCTTTTTTATAAGGGTAAACTATAAATTGCTCTGCTGAAATCAGTTTCCAGTAAGATACATAGTTCTGGTTCAGTAACTTTAGCTTTTGAAATATTTAGCCTCAACTGTATCATACAGAGTTATAAGTAACTTCAGATTGAAATCAATTTCTATATAGGTCTAATATAGCTGTTACTCAGATTAAGCATGATCACATTGTTTATTTAGATGCAACTTTTATCTTTCCAAGGAATAATACATATCGCTAAACGTTTGAATGCAGAAAAAGCTTCTGGTTGAAATGGTTGTCCACAGAGTGATAAATGATATCTATCAAGATCCTTGTCCCAATAATATGGGAGGTCTAAAATGGTGCTCTTCTAAAAAGTTTCTCTTTCAAGGATACTTATGTAAATTTGTTTTGAAGCCTGGAACAAATCTTGCTGGATGCATGTTTTGAAGGCTAGAAAAGATCTTATCCAGATGCAAAACATTGACACAGAAATATTGACAGCAGATCCTGAACAATCTGGCATTGTAAAGGTCATCAAGTATCTGGTAATATTTGATTACTCAGCTTCAAGAAAATATCAATTTCATTGGATATTTGAATGGATTTTGATATGATACAGCTGAATTTTTTTGAAACAAATCTTGCTTAATTATTTACAGCATGTTTTTTTTATTAACCTGTGGTACTTGCTCCCTTTGTTAATGCTATATACAAGTGGGATTATCTCTTGATCTATCATGATGTCTCATGTAAAATTGACATGGATGTGCTTTATCTCTTGTAGTTTATTTAAGATTGGAATCACTAGCTTGCTTTATTAGTGGAATAGGTGACAATTTTGAGTATAATGGGCCCTGGAGTTGAATGTAAACATTTAGTTATTGATAATTTTGTATTTTCTATACCAAAATGTATTGATTTTGCCCAACAATTTGGTAAATTATCACATTACCTGATTAACTAGAGATAATATTATATATTTCCTATAGTTCTAATATTGCTATATTCTTTGAAATCCTTTTTAAATGTCTTAGAGTAACCATTCTAAGATTCTAAGAAATCTTTCTGCATGTGTAGATGTACGTATCTTTTTTAGAAACCTTAGTTAAAAAGTTTATAGGGAAAATAAATATAAAATGATTATTACTTCAGACTGATTTACTTATTTAGAATATTACTATTCTAATATAGTTAACTTATTTTAAGCACATTGATAAGTTATTAAATTTGTCTGTATGGGAATGACAAATCCAGGTGTTTTTTTTTTAAATCTAAAATGCGTTGGAGAGGTTAATCTGACTTACGTACCTATTTTTTAGTGAAATTATATTTTTATTTAAATTTCTCAATGGAATACTCATCATCAAGTCACAATATGGGTGCAATTAGAAAGTATTATGTGATTTATTTGGCAACGTGGCAGATTCTTCATTTGATTTCTAGCCATAGCTTTACTATAATTCTTGCATTAAAGGCTGTAATACTGATGTGGAAGATGATAGGAGAGAAATATAGTTGCAACTTTATAATTGCATGACAACTGTGTTCTCTGGGTTAAATCGAATTAAAAAAAATTACAGATCTCTCTCTGTCTTGCTCTCTTTGAAAATCAGGGGCAAGTTTGAATGTTACAACTTAGGTTTAGCTAATTGTCAATCAAGTTTTAATATTTTTTTGCAGTAAGAATTTGAATTATGTAAAATGAAATATATTAAAAGTCAGAGGTGGTATTCAGCCAGTTCTGACAGGTTAAGGAGAACTGGTCTCAATAATTTTGATTGGTTCGGAGAACCGTTAAATACCACCTCTGATTGGCCCCGCCCCTTTCAGGAGTCTCCGTCTGCCCCTATTTGGCTGCCAGGATGCTTCAGGGAGGTTTTCTAGACCAAAAACGGGGCATGAGGGATGCGGTGGTGCTCTCTCGTGCCCCTATTTGGCTTCCAGGAGGCTTCAGGTGGCTTTCTAGGCAAAAAACGGGGTGTGGGGTGTGTGGCAGCCCACATGACCACATAGCCATCCCCACCAAGCCATGCCCATAGAACAAGTAGTAAAAAAATTTGAATCCCACCACTGTTAAAAGTGTCTCTTGATTTCATAGTAGATTCCAAATTCGTTGTGATAGTTGTTGCTTAGTTGTTCAATCACTTCCTTGTACCCCAGTGGATGTTATTTTGTCAGGAAAGTTCGGCAGCAATTCCTCAATCCCCCCCACTTCATATTTTTTGACACTAACTTGTCACTTTGTCTTGCATCAGGTTCTTCTTTTTTCTATTGTAGTGACTTTTTTCAGGAGCAGAGTCTTTTTCAGTGTCTTTTCCCTTCATATTGTATGCCCTAAATATTAAGGCTTTACCTTCATCATTAGTACTTCCAATGAGCAACCTCCCTTACTTCAGCCACTTCATTTTATGTCATTCAGATCTTTTAACTTCAAAATTATTCAGTACTTAAGTGAATGTTAGAATCTAAGTCTACAGTAAATAATTAAATGATATTGTTAAAGTAACCCTTTGTCGGACTTGCCACATCTTAAACCTCTGAATGAAAATAATCCTTGGGTCCATCAGTTGAGAAAGGTATAGTTTTATTAGAAGTCAAGTATATTGCAGTAATGCAAAGTCAGAACTGAAAATCATGCACCCAAACTCCTAAGTTCAACTCTGCCTCTCCTTTAGCTATCTCTCAGCGCCCACCCCTTGTAACCAGGGCTGGTATTCAATTTTTTTTATTACTGGTTCTGTGGGCATGGCTTGGTGGGCATGGCTATGCTATCAGCCAATCAGAGGTGGTATTTGCCAGTGTCGGCCAATCAGGTGGCATTTTCCGGTTCTCTGAATCAATCAAAATTATCGCTACTGGTTCTACTGAACCTGTTGGAACTGGCTGAATCCCATCTCTGCTTGTAACCAATCAAGTTCAGGCAAGATGTTTTCATAACGCTCCCTCCTTCTCCCAGCTGGGTGACTTTGAGGTAGTATCTCAAGAAGATTCAGCACTTACTTTCATTTTCCAAAGCATTCTCCATTCTTTAATTCCTGCCTCTCCAAAGTTCATGGCAGTCTGTCATCACATAGCAGTGAAGCGCAAAGAAGCATAAGGTGGCAGCTGACACCCTTACTTATTTACAAGAATTCTGGAAAATAGTTGCAGTATCTTATAGCAACAAATCAATGTCTAATTTGCCGAGGCTGTAGATGGATTGGATTGCTGGACAAACTGCAAGCCATGAGTAGAGCTTAAAGGCGCGGATTTTTCCATGATGTAATTGTATTAAAATATGATACATGTATATTTGTTATTATCTTAAGATAGAATCAACAGAAGATTCCTTTTTAAATTTACTGGAAACCTCTGGAAATGCTTAAAATGATTAATTGTCATAAGGGTAGTGTAGGATGGGTAAGGGGATATTTCTTTGTATAATATAAGCTTGTTCCATTTTTGCTCCATTTGGATTTAATACCCATACATTTGTTATTGCAGTATTACGAAGCTTAATCATACATTTGAGTGCCATACAAAGTGTTGGAATTTTCTAATTTGGAATTTTTAAATGAAGATTTTACCAAGCATAGGGAATCACACAGGAGAAAAAAAATAATTCTGCAAGATGTCTGACATTCTGACTTCACTTTTAAATCTTGGATCATCAACATGTGTTTTCTTTCTCTTTATGAACAAGCTCTTTACTGATGTAACAGGAAGACTGATCAATATTATTCCATATAGTTTAAGGACCTGTTTAAATTTTAGGCTGAATTATTTCCAGTTAGGAACATAATATTGTTACTTTTTATCCCTCTCCATGCCAATCTGTCTTGATGATGACTTTTCCCCCTCTCTTTTTGTATATGAAACTAATACAAAAATAAAAAATGCACCTCCTATTTGTAATAAATTCACTTTGGAATAGTAAGTTGCTACCAGCATAATAGCATCATCTTGTTCAGCTAACAAACAATGTACCTTTTGGCAACATATGATGTGACTCACATCATTTTTTTCCCTTCCTTGAGAACATTGTTTCAAATGTCTTAACAAGTTAAACAATAGTCCAGGAATTTCTCACACAGTTCAAGATCTCAGAGCAGCGAACAGTTATATCCTGTCTAATTATTGTATGCAATCACATAAGCAAAAGCTATAAAATATTGCTTAATTAAAAAGGTGGCAGAATTCTGTAAGCTCGCTAATAATTTGTCATAAGAATAATGCAGCAAAAAAAAAATGACAATGGTGCTTCAAATGGAGTACAGTATAATGAGACTCATAAAATATAAATAGAAAATAATACAACCAGTAAAGGCAAGTGAAATACTGTACATGCAAGTACAAAAATGTGTGAGAACTGGTAAGCAGATTGTAATGTTTTATATAGCATCGTAGTTTCAAAGGAAATAAAGAAGCTTCTTGGCTGAGAAAAAAAAAATTTCAAAGAAAGAACCAAGTCCAATTGCCTTTTTGAAAAAGCACATTTGGGATAACCATAACCTGGATGATTGAGAATCTCCATAGACATAGGATTGGAAGGACCCTTGGAGGTCTTCTAGCCTGACCCCATGCCCAAGGCAGGAGACCTTATTGAGTCCCAGACAAATGGATATCCAATCTTATCTTGAAGATTCATAGATGATACTTGAATCAGACTGGGCAAAGAAATCTACGGCTATTCTCCTGTTTCAGATAACCAAGCATCTTTTCTGCCACTGATTATCTCCTGGATGATATTAAATTTCCCCACTATGACTGCTTTTGTTTTTGTCAAAAGTAAATATTACCTCATCTTTCCATTCTGGAATGGCATTCAGACATACAGCATGTTCTTTGTTGTAGAGGTCCTAGGACCATTGCTTTAAGTGCACTCTCGGTAGAAATACAGGGGTGACTTTGGGGCAATCTCACTGCTGGTTCATTATTTAAGCCCTTGTGATTTTCAAGGATGCTACCTTGGAGCAGTAGAGCTGAGAATCACTGACTAAGCATTTTATCCCAGTATAAGAATGTGGTGCCTCTACAAGCTGACAGCAAAGAGATAAACAGAATTATGTAAACCAGAGGTTTCTATCAAAGGGATAACTAAAGTGATTCTTTCCCAAATGGTTTTTCAAAATCTCTGCTGTCCTGTTTTTGTCTGCTTGTTTGTTCAACTCCTGGTGACTATCTGGACTAGTCCCTGCCATTTTCTCAGTAGGGTTGGAAGGACCCTTGGGGGTCTTCTAGTCTGACCCCATGCCCAAGGGAGGAGACTTTATTAATGGACAAATGGATATCCAATTTTATCCTGAAGATTCATAAATGATACTTGAATAAGATTGGCAAAGAAATCTACGGCTATTCTCCAGTTTCAGATAATTTCATATCATTACCTCCTTCCTGGGACTTAGAGAGTTATTGGTTCAAGATGATTCAGAGTGATTAGAACTCATGGTCTTTTAGTTTCTAGCCTGGTTTCTAGCCTGGTTTCTCAATCACTACACCAACCTGGCTCTCTAGCATTATTTTAAGATTAAGCAATACAAATAATACCTGGAAAAGCCCTCAGTATATTAATTTTTTTTTTAATATCCACTGTCCCTGCTGAGAAAACTCACATTAAGATGACATTTCTACCAAGAGGGTAGTGCACATGGGAAGTGCAAGGATAGCCCTTTGAAGCAAATAGCTTTAATTGCATACTATCTACTGGGTAATTGGCCTGTAAACAGAAGGAGACATAGAATAACAAGAGGATTGGGATACATAATTGTATACAATTAGCTACACTCAGTGTTCCCTGCTCTATTTATTTCTAATGAACATCCTCTACAAATTGCAGGTTTAGCAACTGGACAGGGCAAATAAAATGAGGGGATTGAAGCTGCTCAATAATGAACAAGAAGTACATGTCAGTGCGATGCTGTTGTCTTCATGTGTCTAATTATAGCAGTATCCAAAGTTAAAGAAGATAAAATGGTATGGAATAACATAGCATGGTTGTTCCAATTTAAGTAGTTAGCCAAAATAACAATTTAAGCCAACTATAGGTATGGGATCCAACCAATATATATAGCAGTATCAGCTAGTCCAAAATTAAAAAGGCAAAGAACTCTTTCAGGTGCAGAGCATAAGCATTCAACCAAAACTTGACTGAGGGAAAACTAAGCATAGAAGTAATTAAAGATGTGCATTGCAAGAATGTCTGGCCAGTACAGAGGAAGCTGGGCCCCAACTCTGTGTGATCCTCATCCCATCTGTATTGAGGATCATAAAAGAGATACAATCCTACCAAACGGCTTGAAGGCAGAGATGGGGTCTGTAAAATAAAATACCCAAGATAAGATGAAGCAGAATGCCTGGATAACAAGACTGAGTGAGTAGTGTGTAATTATGCACGCATGTGGACTGCAAGGAACTTAATATAGCAGCATTGCTAAAATCGATTTGACAGCCTTGTGCACTTTCTTGGAAAAGAACAGCATACAGGAAAATGAGCAATAATTCTGCATTATTTTGTTGAGTTGTCATATGCAGCTCTACTCTCTCCAATTATCAAAACATGGATAATGTTGCATATATTATTATATGCTACTATACCACAGATTACCTCATCCCCAATATATAGATATAAAAATAATAGCTGAATATGTTTCACAATATTTCTCCCAACAAGTATGAAAGCAGAGGAGAGGGTAAATCATTAAAAAAAACAAGACTTGTGCTGTTGCTTCTTTTTGTTTATTTGGCTCTCTTTTGTTTCTCAGATATCGACTCTACTTTATCTGTTGACTAAATACTTTGAAAGACATTTTCCCCCTCACAAAATGAGTGGGAAGAATAGTGTCCATAGTTTAACATAGAGGGTTGTTGCAAAAACATGGGGGTTTTTACTTAAAAAGTTCAAATTTCAGAGAACACATTTTTTCTCATTCCTCATTCCAGCAGAAGCCTTGATTGAAAAGGAAATGCATCTCTTGAGGCTACAAAATAGAGTTGGGTATAAAGAACATCTTCAAATTTTCTACCCAGATTGTAAACAATAATTGGATGATGGTTCCCCCCCCCCCAAATTCTTCCAGGAGAAGGAGTTTTTCTTCAACACTTTTTCAAGGGCAAGTTACCTCTTTAACGGAGCTGGATTTATTATTGTTGGACAAGCTAACTGGGAGAATTTCCTCATGAGAGTATTTGGCGTTAATTGAGGCTGCGGACCACAGGAAAAATTGTGGCATAAGGAAAGGTAGAACCTTTGCACATAGCCCTTGGTCACCCTGCAATTGAAGAAACACAAAACATAAAATGTTTTAGCTTCTTCTCCTTGAAAGGGTGTTTAAATGCAAGTTGTCTTTCATCAAAATAATAGAAGGAATGTTGAACTTGCATCCTGACAGAACTACAAAGAGAAACTTAACATGGTTATTCTTATTTCAAGAAATGGGATAGTAAATGAATGACAAAAACCCTGGAGGCCTCATTGAATATGATATGGGGGAAAAAACTTCATAGAGATAAAGAAGATTAATGATGCAGTCGTTAAAGTGCAGTATTGCAGGCAAACCCTGGCCACAGCTTTGAGTTTGATCCTGATGGGGCTCAAGATTGGCTCAGCCTTCCATTATTGTGAGGTCAGTAAATGAGATTGTTGAGGACATATGCAAATAATGCTTCGACAATGTATTGCAAACTGTCCAGAGAATGCTGTAAAGTGCTATGGGGTGGTGTATAAGCCAAAGTGATACTGCTCTTGCTATAAACATAGAATCTAATTGAGAAAAACCTGAGTAATAAGTCTACAAAGAGGTCCTGGATTTATTTGAGATCTGACTGTTGCAAATGTGACATTCTTGGCAGAACTCATTCAACTATTGATTTATTATTGAGGTTATCGCCAAACCATTTTATCCTAAGGACGTCTGTGCCTCCGCTTTCCATCTGTTTAAAAGCACCCCAATTGATATGTATATGTGATACATCTGTCTGTTTCCTCTTTCATGCTCTTAAGTTCCATTTTTTAATTCAATTCCTATTATCAGCACCAGAATATGTTAGCAAATTAATAAAACACAAGCTACTTACTTTACAAAGTAAATGAGAATCCAAATTGTCTGTAGTCTCTATATACTCATTCTGTGTTATTTTACTGCTGAGTCAAAAAAATATCTAAACAACAACATGCTTCCTATTAAAAGTGCCACAAAAAGGGCACTCCAAAAAGGTTATGAGGCTAGTATGATCTTCTAAGCAGTCTGAGATTTATATAAAGTAGAAGTTTGTTTTAATAATAAATCTGATTTGAAAATAATTTAGGTAGCAATTCTCAGAATAAACATTTTCCATTAACAGGCTGAGCACCTCTGTAGAAATTTTCCCATTAGAGTCTCACACTCCGAATTCTAGCTGTGTAGTGCACTGCTAATGGTTAGGTAGGTCATTAAGTGCTATCTGAAAAGGAGGAAGGGGAGAAGAAATGTTAAGATACCTCATACGGAAAAAGTTAAAACATTAGTCCATTTTACTAGGTAAAATGGACTAATCAGGGTGATGATATTCAGCCAGTTTGGCCCAGTCCAATCGATGTCACTCACAGCATGGTGCCACCCCACAGTTGGCCATGCCCACTCAGTTACATGACTCACAAAGCCACACCCACAAAGCCACACCCACAGAACCAGTGGTGGGATTATTTGAAAACCACCACTGGGACTAATGTTTTAACCTGCTCCGTGTGAGGTAAAATCGGCAGGTCTGCCTTCACCACCCCACATCCTTGGGCAGCTGTTGAAGTTCCAGGACTTTAAAAAAGGGTGACTATCTGGCTTATGAGCCAGGCATGTGCCATCTACATTTCCCACAGGGAGATTTTCAAATGGAAGTAGCCTTTCACCAGGTGGAAGATGAGGAATGCTTCATCTTACTAGACTTAGAAGATCCATTAGGTTTTTTGGCATTATAATTCATATCCCAAAGGGCTATGCGAAGAATGTTTTTCTGTGACAGCATGCAGAAGACTCTTCAAACTTTGCTGCCTAGGATTCTGACATTGGATATGGTGGAGATCAAAATTCAGGGCTCTCTGCATGCAAAGGTGTGTGTTCCACTATCAAGCATGGAACTTTTCTCATTTTAAGCTTTCTGTACATTGAATAGTGTGGTCTAGTGGTTCCATTGGCAAAATTCTAACCTTCAACCAAGATATTTGCCATGAAAGCTAATTGGGTGATATTCAACCAGTCATTCAAAATCACCAATCCTACAGGGCTAACGTTCCTTGAGAAATTAGAGGAGGAAATACTATCCGTGTTTTTAGTGCAACACAGATTTAACAAAGAAATAAAATAAAAAATGGTTGCTTCTCTCATAAGAGGATTTTCATTACTAAGACAGGAAAGAAAATTGCTCCATGCTCTTGGCTGGTAAAAAAGACCCACATACTCCATTTCAGTATAAGAATTTCTGCTTTCTCTACAAAATTCTAGATGAATTTGTCCACCTTTCCATCCTATATATATAGTACAGTACTAATAGGAAAGCAGTACCTATGTCTAAAATCCAGTACCTGATAGGAATGTATGTAAAGCTGATCTTTATTCCAATGAGTCAAATAATCAACCTACATATATAAAACTGCAATGTCACAGATTTCTAAAGTCTCAGCCTACTTGCTATCCTTTGACTGAAAATGGTGGGGACTGAACCAGAGATCACAAATATGATAAGCTTAACATTGCTTAAAAGAAAACAGGATAGATAGATAGATAGATAGATAGATAGATAGATAGATAGATAGATAGATAGATAGATAGATAGATAGAT
>JANHGC010001294.1:0-11678 GCA_027560395.1 Boaedon fuliginosus | reverse complement strand
TGTATTTTATTGTATTGTTTTGGCCACCTCGAGTTCCCCAAATTGGGTGAAGAGAGGCGGGATATAAATCAAATAAATAAATAAATAGAATAAATAAATAAGGAGAAGATACTGATGGTAATAGATGCATTGGTGATAATTGACACCAATGTCAGTAAGAAGGAGAATGAGAAATTGGAATACTATCTGGGCACGAAGAAGGAACTAGAGAGGGTACAGAAAATAAAGGAAAAGTGGTCCCAGTGTTAATTTTCTTCCCTGCAGTTCTATTAAAGTGTTCTTCTCTCATTTATGAGTCAGCAAAAAGCTGGTATAGATTGGAGCTAGGACTCCTACCTTTGCCAGCCTTGACAACCAAACTCCAGACAGAAGACCTGAGAAATGAAGAGGAAAGGAATTCTGATTGATGACTGTATCCATGAGTTGCGGCCTCTGTCAAACCATTCCGATTACTGCAGTATTTTGATTGGAGCCTCATTTTTTCAAGTTGATGTTGCCAAGAAAGTGTGGGAGAGAGTCTTCTTTCTTTGGGAAAAAGGGGTTTTGTATGCCAAAACTGAGGCAATGGGCATTAGCACTAGAAACAGCAAAATCTGTATCAGCTTTTGCTGACTCATAAATGGGAGAAGAATATTTTAATAGAACCACAGGGAACAAACCTAAACCATAAGATTAGTGTATTATCTAAATTATCTATAGTATTTCTTTTATGTACTATGAAATTTCTGCAATGTTTTTGATAAGGGTAAGAAACCTAATATCTGTTATTTAAAAATACACAGCACGAAAAGAAATGCAAAATTTATATCCTGAAAGAACTCCAGATGGTGATTCTTTCCATATCTATATATGTATCTCCATTACAGGGTTTAACATCTTGATCTACAATATGAGACTCCAATTATTGAGTCACCTTCCAGCCTGATATATTTCACCGCACAGACCAATACATCATTTTTAATGACAAATAATATACACATTGGTCGAAAGGGCTGTATTCAAAAATCAGAAGATATTCCTGATATTCATTGTTCATCTACAAATTGCAGTTACCTTACAAGACAATTTCAAAAAGAGACTAGAATGAAAGTGCAAGGTTTTTTTTTATTTCTTTAGCTTGAGAATGAATGAAAATGCTTTTGTGTTCCACTGGCAATATTAATCAGATAGCAATGTTAACATTAATTTTATTTATTAGTCATTTAAAGCAGCAGTCCTCAACCCTTCTGGCTTTGCTCACTGGCAGCGGTGGCGAGGGGTGGAGGGGATGGTTGTGGGCAAGCAACTGGGAAGCGCGCTCGCGCACACAATTCCATTTGTATAATGGAGCTTTGCATGGGGAGACATGATGGCAGTATTTGAGGGGCTGCCACAGAGAGGAGGGGGTCAAGCTGTTTTCCAAAGCACCTGAAGGACAGAAAAGGAATAATGGATGGAAACTGAACAAGGAAAGATTCAACCTGGAAATAAGGAGAAACTTTCTGACAGTGAGAACAATCAACCAATGGAACAACTTGCTTTCAGAAGTTGTGGGAGCTATATCACTGGAAGCTTTCAAGAAGACTGCCATTTGGCAGGAATGGTGTAGGGTCTCCTGTTTGACCAGGGGGTTGGACTAGATGACCTACAATGTCCCTTTCAGTTCTGTTAATCTATTTGCTGTCTATTTGCCACTTGTGCAGGTGGACCTGCGCATGACAGGGTGCTTGCCTACACGGTCTGGTTCTGAATAGGCTACGGCCCAGAGGTTGGAGACCCCTGATTTCAAATATTTAAATCAGAGCAAACAGATTTAAGAAATTAACACCTGCTATATTTCCTATTTCCATGTATTTTCTTTAGTAAGTCCCTGTCAGTACTGAATAATTCAAATCCCAGCTAAGCTACATATTAGCTATATTAGCATCATTCAGAACTAACGATCTATAATTCTGCTTATTTTTTTTTATCTATGTCTGATATACAATTAGTTTTGAAAGTAACATGTTCCCCCAAAAATTATATATTGTTGCTTATTTTTGTCAGGTATACTTCACTGTGTATTGCATTCTTACATATTGGAAGAATGTTTAAATTCCTTCTCAGTTTATATTTAACTTAATATAACAAACATAACTGACTTGTATTATGGCTGCAGTCTAAATTGACATAGTACAGTTTAATGCTGTCTGGGCACTATGTCAACAAACAGTTTAGAGTTGCCAGAAGGGGGGAAAAAACCCTTAAATTGTACATTCTGAAATATAGGAGGATCATAATAGAATGGATGATTCAATCCATCCCTGAGACAGATTGCACTACTAAGTTCCTTAGTAACTGCTAAGTAACCGAAGTAATATATAATGGAATGTTGAGAATTTATTGTTTATTTTATCTAAATCAGATTTGATTTCGGTTTTCATAAGCAAATCCATATTTTCCAAAATTCTTTTTTCCCTAGATATATTATGAGGGCTCCATCCTGCTGTGGGTACATTAGAAATCATATGATTGTCTGATGTTAACCCAATATTCTGTGCAAAAATAAGTCTAGATTAAAAATATTGGTTCTAAATCAAATCGATCTGGAAGTAGCAAGTCCATTTTTGGCTTTCATCAGTAACTGCTTTTTATCTTCATTTATTTTCCACACAAGACTCACTTGAAGTATTTTGAATCATACAGAAGTGCAGAACTGCTATGATGCTGAAAAGCCAAAGCAGATGAAGATATGAAAATATATTGTTGAAGTTCATATTTCATGATTAAGCATAGTTCATTGATAAACCACACATTATTATATTCTCACAACACACTACACCAAAATTAAGTAAACCACTTATCAGCATATGTGAACACAGTCTATTTTAAAATAGGAATGGGTAGTCATGAGTGAAAGACTATTGGGCTAGGCTCCAAAGTGTTTGCACCTGTCATTAATTGTCAAGCTTCTATAATTTAGCCCTAATTGTTTTTGCTAATAATTTGATGTGATTTGATTGGTGGCAGTTTAAATAATTACAGCACTTATTATACTTCCTTTGTTAAAAAAAATTGGGGTAGAGCACATGCTGGTGATACAATACAATGAGTTCTTCTGTGACAAAATTTAATCAGAAAAAAGTTCCAAATATAGACTAGTAATAGATTTTAAACAATGCCTCTGCAATTCATCACGCTAGAAAGAGATGTGAGGAAGATTAGTCAGTTCAGAGCTTCCGACTTTGTTCATAACTATTCACAGAATCTGTTCCCTTATCCTAATCCTTGAATATAGCAAAATAGCCTTAACTGTTCTGTTTCCACTTATCTTTGCCCCTTCTGAGGAAAATGAGACAATTTGTCGCAAACAGGGATGGGTTTCTCCCGGTTTGCTGGTTACCCGCTTCGTGGACGCACTGCCAGATCAGCTGTCAAAAGCACACTGCATGGGATCGCGTTCAAAAACTTTGTGGTATTCTGCAAATACTCTGATCCAAGCTGTTGGATGGGAGAAACCCATCCCTGGCCGCAAACATCTCATCATGGCCAATTCAAGTTACCATGGCCAACTTGCCATGTGGAACAAGTTCCGTGGCCAACTTGCAATGGGGCACCTTGCTGTGGACAATTCCACATGGGATAATTCAATGAGATAAATGGTATCTGCCATTGTTTCTTTGACATAAGTTCCATTGACAACAATGGAAATAAAGTCAAAGAAACTGGTGGATAACATTTGTTGTCTTGAGTTATCTCACATGAAATTGTCCACAGTGAGATGTCCTGCAGCACGTTGGTCACAGCAAGTTGTCCCATTGTGAATTGGCTGCAGAAAGATGGCTATGGTGAGTTGGTTGTGGCAAGTTGGGCATGGTGAGATGGCCGTGACCAGGGTTGTCAAACTAGTGGCCCATGGGTTGAATGCATCACACACAGGCCACACCCACCACAGTTCCACAAAGGGGGAAAACATCATGAAACATCATATGATGGCAATGTGATGCCATGAGTTTGACCCCTGTGTCTAGACCCTTCATCTTCTATACTGAGGCCTAACTTTTTTCAGAATATGTCCCCTTATTGTAATAAGATAGAAGATCCTCTATTCTGAGAAGCATCACTATATAGTATATTAACTTTGCTGAGTAGTCTTCATCAAAAGAAAAATCAAGAAGCACTGGCAATAATAATGCCCTCATTACATTGCATCTTATATGGTGTTGCTTTTGAAAATTGCAATTGATGCAATACAGTGATGTAGATGTTGCATTGGCTCTCATCTGGTACCTGTTTTATAAACTGACTCCAATATTTATAAAAAAACCCACATGGTTTGTCCTCTGAGTACTGTTAGGATTCTTCTGGGTAGAAGTGAACCATCCCCCGAGTGTACCCTGACAGGAAATATTTGTAAATATTGTAAACACCACCTACGGCCCCCATATTAGGGAACAACTGCTCTCCCTGAAGCTTGGCTGGTCTGGATCCTGGGATTGTTTCGTAAAGCTGCCAAGACAGGACTTTTCTGCAAGCTTCAGCAATCTGAGGTTTCCTATTGGGAACTTGATCATCAGCCATTTTGATCCCATTGATCACCTTGCATTATCCCAATCCCATTATCAACCTCCCAATTATTGGTAAGGAAATTAAAATTTACTTGCTCTCCCAATAAAGGACAGAAAAAAGTGATCATATGAATCCTGCCAATTAGATTCCTGGGGTTTAATGTGGAGTGGGAAGGAAAGGAAAGAAGTATAAGTGAAATAGCTAGTTAATAGCTGTATGTCTCTTGTTTCCCTCATTAAACAAGATCAGTACTAAAGAACTCTTGAGCAAAATATTGTATGAACAGTACCCCTATTGCACAAGCATTTATTCTTGTAAATGCATGTATACAACCTGGTTAAATATGGATCTATTCACCTTGGAAGGATTACATGAGCCAAAGTATGTCTTTCTCATTGTGTGCCAATATTATTGTGTTAAATGAAGGTTTAAAAAATGTAGGAAAGGTTATCTGCCTACTTGGGAGGGGAAGATGTCTTGTTATTATATTGAAGTAGTTGTATTATACATAAAACAATCTGACTCTGTTCTTATTTGAAATTAGGAAGCAGCCTAACTTTCTATTACAACACCTGAATGAACTTTTTATAATAGTAGTCTACAGAATTTGAGATGTCAGACCTGCCTTGCAAAAACCTATTTGAGTGCTAGATCACCATTATCTAGCAATATAACAAATGTTCATAATGACCTTTAAAATCAACACAGAAACTCTGAAATTATTCATTTAGAAACATAAACATGGGTAGTAAAAACACAGAAGACACAAACACAGTGAATGCTGCCATTTAATGGTTAAGGATTTTTGCAGCACAGATTGAGAGCCTTAAAAGAAATCTTCCCATCAGTTCCAAATTTACCTTGGATGGGAAGAGATAAAAAGCGATTTTTTTGTTGCAGAATTCATTTTCTTCAAACAGAATTGTTTATACTGTTCACTGGAAGCCTTTGACTTAAAGAACCTGATTTAAATTGTTCCTTTGCTGATGATATTTTCTGACAGCCATTTATAATTTTTATCTTTAACATTTATTTACTCTTTTATGTCCTCAGTTTGGTTACAATTGTTTATTGTTCAGTTTCTAAGCCATCTTGAGGTTTTAGAAGAAGCATTCAATGTAAATATTTAAAATAAAATAACTCCCATGTTAAATCCTGGATACCGAGTGATACAGGATGGCAAGCATACACAGGGAGGGTTAAGCAGCTTTGTTAAAAAGCTTGGTCGGTACAAATAGCCTCTCAGAATTATCATTTTCACAGAAATAGGAAGGTTAGCTAATCATCCATGGGAAAAGATCCTAAGTATCATTTGTGTGCTACATTGTCATCTAAGCTGGCTATGTTCTAGCTATTGAAGCCAACTTTTATGAACTGCATTTCTGGTTTAGCCTAGCAAAAATAATATCCCTGTAAGAAATATTTTGGGGAGAGACGGAGAAGAAAAAGAAGCAGCCACTACTCTCCTCTCACAAACACAGTAAAATAGGACTGAGTAGGCTTGAGCTCAAGTCAATATAATTAAAAAAAAATCACAGAAGAAAAAGAAGGATAATGGTTTCGGCTAAAGAGACAATAGGAAAATAATATCTAAAATGTGTCATCAAGGGTATATTATGTCCTGAAATTACAGTGGGGTAAGTACTATCCAAAAAACTACAGTGCTGGCTGAGAATGAGTTGTCCTACTGGGACTATTGTTATTGATTTTCAGTTCCTCAAGGTAATGACTTCCATTTCATTCCTGTCAGATAGTAACTACTTTGCTCCCATTTTGTCTTTTCCCTGTAAATGCTCCTGTTATAAACATGCTTTATTTTCTCCATCCATTATTCCACTCTGGGGAACTCACATGTCATTTAGCCTTGCAATCTATGAGAAAACATGAAAGATAAACAATTTTGACAAGGTCATCTTTTGGGGGGATGGAGGGGGGATTCAAAATGGTTGTTTCCAAAACGGTCCCTCTAAGGTGCACCAATGTTGCCACTTCTGCTATAATGTTAAGCTAAGTTTTGTTGGATCATGATATATTTGTTTTGGTTTGTGGCTTTTCTTGACATGTTGTGATGTATTTGTTCTGCTTGACTGAACTATTAATCTTCATTAGTCTTTAACTTCACTAATACATTGAACAGAAAAGCAGTCAAAAATAAATAAAAGTACAGACCTGTTATTGAACATTATAACTGTAATTCCATTGTAAATGAAAATATATTTAGGCCTACAAATGCAGCATAGTGCCAGAAGGTGCTTTATCACTTTAGATAGAGCTTATTTAGACTGATATGAGGTATCTATGGAGATTCTCAATCATTCAGGTCATAGTTGTCACAAAAGTGTTTTTCAGAAAGCAACTGGACTTTGTTTTTTTCCTTGAAGACTTTTAGCTTCTCATCCAAGACGTTTCTTCAGTTCTGGCTGAAGTTCTAAATAAAGAAGCATCTTGGATGAGAAGTGAAATGTCTTCAAGGAAAAAAATGAAATCCAGTTGCTTTGGGACTTATATGAGGTGATTAAGCTTCATATAACATGGGTAATACAATTTTCTTTAGTTTTGAATCACCCAGCTACCAGTCTAGAACAAATGAGTTCCTGTCTCTTTTTGCTAATACATGTATTTTCCTTGAGGTACATTCCTATGAGAACTTAAAAAAATACAGTAGCTTTGTCAGAACCACTATCAATGACAAGAATCTTGTGTGGTAAACCGACCATAGGTCTGCAATAAAAGCTATGTCTGTTTGGAATAATAATTCTAGAATGATATGCTTCAAAAGTTTTATACTGTGCTTAGTTTAATCATCAATTTCAACTATTTTAAAATTTAGACAAAGAAGGACATACAGTATGTTTTCTTTTGCAAACTGCATTATGCCCAAATAATCCTCAGATAACATAACGATACCTTGTAAATTGAATTGTTTCTATCCATAGGAATAAATGGTAGAAGGGGAAAAATAAGCTTTTTGAGACAATGCTGTGGGTTTGGCTTTTTTTACTGTGGCCTTTTTTCAAATCACAATCAGGATTTGTGGCTTGAAAACTTGAAACAAAAGGGGGAAAAATAAGCAACATACAATATTCCCATATGTCTTTGGTTTGTTTATTTGTTTATTTATTTATTTTTTGATAGGCAAAAGTTGAAAAGAAATAGTGTTTGTCTATTTAGGGTATTGAAAATAATTTTTAGACTAATGATCATTATGTTCATCTCCAAAACAGAGTGCTCTGAAATAAAAACACAGCACTCTAGTAATCTGCCAGTGCCTGTTGAGAAGAATGATTCGTAGAACACATTTGTAAAAATGACAGTCCGTCAGATTTATTCATTGGTGGTGTTGCTCTGTTCATTCCACCCTTTATTATGGTTACAGAGACACACATTTTCCATACTGATCTGGTTGTCAAATATTTCCCTAGAGTTAAATACCTGCTAAAAGCTCTAACACTAGTTTGAAATGAAAGTGTGAAATCTGGGCATGCCTGGAGGAAGCAACCCTCAACACTTTCAGTGTAAAGGAGGCAAGGGAAGGAATTAATGATGACAAAAAATATCATCAAACTCTAAGTAAAGATCAGATAACAACAACAACAAAAAAAAGAGCCTGCAGGGACACAGGTGGCTGGAGAGAGGGAAGAGTTATCCAAGAGCACTCTATAATATTAGAGTTTTCAGATTCATAACAGATGACTGCAACCGACAAGTACAAATGTGAGGCGATGCCTAGAGTAACAGAAGAGGGGACCCAGCTTGCTTAGGGCTGAGAAATGTGAAAGTCTGAACAGAAGGGGATGGCAGATCCTTGCAATCCTTTTGATTGATATGGATCTTACCACTGGGATATTGTTTCAGCTTAAACTGCCTAGTGATCATAGATATATAGGAAAAGTGCCTAGGTATAAATTTGACATATACAGATGAATTGACATTTTATTGACATATGTAGCTTCTTTGGCTCTGCTTCTTGGGGAGAGGTTTCCCCTTTTAACATTTCATACATGACTACCCCTAAAGTTAATAAACTGAAAATTATATAAATATATTTATATTATTTATCCCCTAAAGTTAATATTATATAAACTGAAAATTATATAAATATATTTATATTTAGATATTTTACATATAAATATAAAAATATAAGCTTAACATATCAGTTTAACAGAAGAAACAAGAGAAACTTGTTTCCCACCTGCATAATAATAATGATGCATGCCACAGTTAGTACATATCACCAGAAAAATTGTCTGGAATATACAAAAACATTTCAAATTTATATTGGAAATGTGAAGAGCAAGAAGGGAGATTTTATGAAGTTTAGTGGACATATATAAAAGCCAGAAAGTTTTGGATACAAATACATGCACCAATTCAGAAAATCTTAAAGCGTAATATTTAATTGAAATCAATGATGAACAAACAGTTGGAAAAATGTCATGGAGCTTTGTTTTTGATATGCATGATAACTGCAGCAAGATTATTATATGCTTAGAGGTAGAAAGACTCAACACTACGTACAAGTGATGAATAATTGGTGAAGATTATGGAACTTGCGGAGATGGCCAAAGCAACTTTCTTGATTAGAGAAAAGACACTGTCTAGTTAACTGCTAACTGGAATCTCCTTAGAGACATTTTGCATGAAATGGGGGGAAAATGAAAGTATGATATATGGCTTTGATCCTGACCTACTCAAGTTAGATCCATCCTTCCATCCTTCCAAGGTCAATAAAATGAGGACCCAGATTGTTGAGAAGAATGTACTGGCTCTCTAAACCACTTAATGAGGGCGGTAAAGCACTGTGAAGCGGTATTTAAATCTGGCATGCTACTAGTCAAAACAAATAAATGCCTTTAAGCCCCACCAAAGCTCATTTGTATAGTATAGAACAGCCTAGGCAGCTAATTCTTCTTCAGATAAATAGGTCTTTTGTGACCGGCCTTGCACATATACATTTGATAAATAAATACATAATATTAATGCCACTTATAGATGGGGAAAATCAAATAATCAAATAATGGGGAAACTGAACAATTAGAACTGCATCTCTCCTAAGTTGTTTATATTCATTGTGGGAAATCCCTTAAATGGGTCATGAATGGAAGGAAGTACAGCTGGTCCTAGAGGTTAATTAGAAATTACAGGGCTTTATTAGAAATTGATTGTGATTTTTAAACATTTCTCTGAAGAGCTATTTTCCAGATAAATTAATATAATGATTGAAAGGAGAGGAATACAGAGGTCTTGAGCTGAACTAAATAACAAATGGTAGCGAGGGAGAATGAGATATAATTTAGTTTGAAGAAAGAACAAATAAAAATTGTAGCAATGATAAATAAAATCAGCCTTTTTTCACTATATGAAAAAACATATCACATATCAAAAACATTCCACATATCAATCTGGTAAACATTATAGGACTGCAGTTAATGTGTACAGGGGTCCAGGCTGGAGCAAATGTTCATTTAAATAGTGTTAACTAAAAACTTCAGGAAAAAAAACCCCATAAGAATGCAATTTTAATAAATTCAATAGATTTTTTTCCTCCCAGTGTGTGGAATTAAATGTGACAGTTGAAGGATTACATTAATTAAATCTGTATTTATTAAACAAAGCAATGTTCTCCATACTAAAGGTTGAAAATCTGCAGGTGATAAACAGATCAGAGTTCCATTTATTAAAGGTCTCAGCACTAATGGAAAAACAGAACACCATGAAGTCTACCTCTTGGGTATCAACAAAGCAGAGAAACTTTCTAGTACAGGGGTGCCAAACTCACATTGTTATGGCATAATCACGTAATTTATTTTTATTTATTTATTTATTAGATTTATACCCCGCCTCTTTTCCAAACTGGGGGTGGGGGGCAGCACATGAAGCATCTGGCCCATGGGCCGTGGGTTTGGTACCCCTGATCTAGTAGGAAATCTATTAGGAAGAATTTCACATATCTATATAGGTTCATATGCATATATTAAAATAAACAAAAATGTCAAATTGCACTCTCCTCCCTCATAGCTGGCTCAGTCTGCATTGTTCTTGCCTGCTCTTTTCTCTTTGTGCTCTAGGATCAGGAAGGGGTGGTCATTGCTCATCGCCTGAGCTCTGTCCTTCATGTTCATCTTGCCCCTGTTCCTCCCTGTCTACAAGCTGTTCTAATCCTGAAATACCTTGGCCTGACTGGCTCTGCCCTTCCCCAGTTTCCTCCAAAGTCAACAGAGCCACCCTCTCAATCTGCATCTGCTCCCGTTCCATCTCATGTTCCCCCGCAGATTCAGGCTCTGACGGGGGCATGACAGTTTCAGATTGTTTATCAAATCCCAAACATTTATTTAAATGAAAATAATTTAATACTGGTAGTCCTTGACTTACAACAGTTCATTTAGTGACCGATCAAAGTTACAATGGTGACTTATGACCGTTTACGACCATTGCCGCATCCCCATGGTCATGTGATCAAAGTTCAGATGCTTGGCAACTGACTCACATTTATGATAGTTGCAGTGTCCTGGGATCATGTGATCAACTTTTATGACTTTCTGACAAGCAAAGTCAATGGGGAAGTCAGATTCACAACAGCTATGTTACTAATTTAACAGTTGCAATGATTCGTTTAACAACTGTGGCAAGAAAGGTTGTATAATGAGATGAAACTCACTCAACAAATGTTTCACTTGGCAACATAAATTTTGGGCTCAATTGTGGTAGTAAGTCGAGGACTACATGTACATACTACTTTAACTAATAGTGTTATAAATAATAATATCAACCACTTGTATTGTATCCTGTTAACCCTTGGGATATAATATTGCTCATTTGGCAACCCTGTATTACACCAAGTACTGTTTTGCTCATCCATGGTTTAATGAATAAATCCCACAAAGAAATAAACCCATAGCTGAGAAGTTTTATAAGGCAATTCAAATCCAATACAAAGTGAACATTGCTGCTTCTAGGCATTCCATGTTTTTCATCTAGATTTGCATTCTACTTAGGACAAAGAGTACTTGAACAGCTGTTGATCAGATGATATGGCCATTCATTATATCTCGGTGGTACAGTGGTTAAATGCAACACTGCAGTCTCTGCTGACTTGTCCAGCAGGTTGTCAGATCGAATCCCCAGGCTCAAGGTTGACTCAGCCTTCCATC
>JANHGC010001293.1:180176-191504 GCA_027560395.1 Boaedon fuliginosus | reverse complement strand
CCCTCTTTTTGACTCGTGCAGTATACAGGTCCTCAATGGAAGGCAGGTTGGTAGCAATTGTTTTTTCTGCAGATCTATCTATCAATTGAAGTCAGTGTTTGTCTTGTTTAGTTGCAGAGCTTGAAATCCTTTCTTCAGGATTTTCATTTTCACTTCCTTCCCCTCCTCCCTCTGCAAACCCCCCTCCCCAACACTCTTTATAAAGCTGTTCTAATGGAGCTGTTTTGGTCAAATACATTTTTATAAGTTATTGTGAGATGCCAGTCAATCTATCATGTAGGTAATTCAAATGTTTATCTCAGAAAGCAAAATCTCTTCGGTACAATTTGAAAGTTAGAAACTGATCTGTTATAGTCATCTTTGCTCTTCTGTGGATTGGAAAAATGAATAAGAATGCTAGCTAAGGACCCCACAATTTTATTTATTTTTTTCCTGAGAATGTTTGAATCACTTCTCTGCAGTATTCTATGTCCCACGTGTATTAGCAGGAAAGCATTTGCTAACTTGGAAGACTTTCTGTAATGTTTTGATCCTTGGCCCTGAAAGACAACAAACTAATAGATTTATGTTAGCATGTATTTGTTTCAGTTGCTGATACTAGTTAGCTACCAACTGCCTTGACTTTTCTCTTTGTCTTCTTATATGGTAACAGTTGTGTTATGCTAGGAATCTACTCTCTTGCAGTGTTTCTTTTTTCTTTTTTGAACACTCAGAGCCCGTTTTCTTTGAAAGAACCTGAAAACTATTTCTGAATTCCAGTGAGGCAGAATATGATTTGTGTCTCTTACGTCTGATCTTTACTCTCAACCATTGGGCTTACTATTCCATGTGATAGTCTTCCTTATGGAGAGTTTCTGTCACTATCAGGTTCTATTGTAATGCTACCTTTCTTTGAACTGATAAATCCTCCTTCTTTCTTACCAAGTGAAGTGTGGCCATTAAATGTAGGCTAATTCTCTGGCCTTTTTTCAGGACTGTGTCAGGTTTGCAAGTTCTTTTCAGGAAGAAAGACAGACATTCTATAAACATTGCACATCTCAGTTTCCTATTAATTCCTCTTCTCTTTTACCCTTTAGAACACATCAGTAGAAAGGCTTTTATTTATTTATTTTTTCTCATGTTTTCTTTTCCAACTCTTGATTAAGAGAAGAAAGGTATCATTCTCCATATACCCGTACATTTGTTCAGTTCCTCAAATGTGTCTGCCTTATATTCCTTTCAATGTTTATGCTAATCTGATACAAAGCAGTCACTTAACTACCCCACACATAGTACACTGGACAATCAGCAGGTTTCAAGATACGCTGTACCTGCTCCAATTATGAATTAGACAGGAGATTGACTTTCTAGCCCTCACAGTTGAACAAGTAGCCTCTCAGAATACATTGGCTGCTTGTGGTTGTTTCACTCTCTTGGAAGGTTCACCATAGCTCTTCCTGTTCACACATTCAATAAACTCATTCCCTGAAACCTAGTTGCCTTATATTCCTCAGCAAGAAGTCAATAATCTCAGGTTATAACCGTTTAAAATTAGGTAATTACTAAGTAACTCTGCTGATCTCCCATTCCCCATTCCCTGAAAATAGTAAAATGGGTAGAATACTCGAGAAGGTGGGAATTTCCCCTTCTAAAATAAACAATACTCTAAGATATAGCTAAGTGTAGTGCACCAATCCTCAGGGAAAGAGAAAAATGTATTTTTAGGCAACAGATACAAAATGGATCTCAATACTCATCTTCCTTACTATAATTTAAATTCAAAGTAAGAGGTGATCTCTTTCATTCAAATCTAGATTACCTAGGGGGAAACTAGGTACTCTTAATTACCTTTTGCAATTAATGTTTGCAAATTAATGTTTCAGGTATTGAAAAGGAAAACTGTTTCAAGTCATGATAAATGAATGCTTCTTAACTAGACAGAGTTATCAGTCATGAGATTTGAGATTACTCATAAACTTAAGTTGGTTTAGAAAAAGATCTACAGATCCATTCTTCAGGAAAACAATAACAAATGGCAACAAACATTCTATATCTTTTTAGTATATACATTATATCTTTTGTTTGTTAACAATTGTTAACAGCTCAAAATAATTCAGTATAAATGAGAATTCCTAGACTGTATATTGTATTAAAACATATACTATATGTTTTAAATATACTTTGTTCGTAGTAGTAAAATTTCACGATAAATAAGCATATGGTTATATCCTCTAATAAAGATATTAAGCCCAAAAGATGGTTCTTTGAAATATTGATCATTATACACATAGAGGTAAAAACTGTCATACAATGTAATTCTATACAAAAGACTTATAAGCACTTTACTGAGGAGGAATGTCAACAAATATACAGATAGTCCTCAACTTTCTACTACAATTGGCACCACAAACTCAATCATTGAACAAAGTAATCATTGAGTGAGATATCACATGATTGCTTTGCTCAATGACTGTGACCCTGGCATCCCCGTTTGTGGTTGTTAAGCAACCTCATGGGTTGTAAAACAGATAGTTTATTATTTATTTGGATTTATACCCCGCCTCATTTCCCCGATCAAGGGGAACTCGTTCCAACTACGGAGCATGGGGGTATGGAGGGGAGATTCTGGGAAGCCTACTGATGGCCATATGTGAATGTCGCTATCTTTCCTTAGGAGTTGAAAATAATCCCTGATGAAATCCAAGCAAGATTTTCAGCCCCTGAAAGGAGAGAGACTTGGGCACATTCTGCCCTAGGTCTCCCAAAGCCAGTTCCGCCTCACTAAGGCACCCCATACCCTTTACCTTATTATACTACCTCTCTGCTCTAGTGGTAAAAGTCCAGTCCCAATGGTGCTTTTCAAAAAGCAACTGGACCTCCTTGATTTGTTTCTTTGAAAATGTTTTACTTCTCATCAAAGAAGTTTCTTTGGGTCTGATTGAATGAGGAGATGGAAGGATTTATATTATTTATGTCCATCTGGTCATTAGCACTCTGAAGGTTGGTCATTAGCTCCCTGACAGTCATTGAGATCCTTTGGAAATTTATCTATACCTTCAAGGATCACCTGAATCAGAGTGCAAAAGGTGTGAAACCTTCTTGGGACTGTGTTGTAGACAGGAGACAGGTTCAAACCAAAATGTAAACATTCTGAACAGAGAGGACCACTGGTTTGAAAGAGGAGTCAAAATTGAACAGCCCTCTCTTAACTAAGAGGGAGAGATAAGATAACACCTATCTTGTTGGCAGAAAATATTGCAAATGGCAGTCACAGATTTATTAGGTGCTTGGAAGCCAGCTGTAACTATGAACACTCAGATCGTGATGGTGTGGTATGTGTGATATTTTGCAATGGTAAAAAATGTTTTATAAAGCACCCTTTCCAAGGCCTTCATTAAGCAAATGACTGTAAGTCAAGGACTACCTGTAGAAATTATTATTGTTGATTTTTGATACATTTTACATATTACCTTTATAGCAAATCAAATGAAAGCATATGTGCTACTGATAAGAAATGGAGCTTTTGATACCAATTGGATTCAATTTATCGTGTTTAAAGATTAGATCTGTATTGAATCATGCTCACTTCCTAATCATTGTATGGAAACATCTAATCATTAGCTATGTTTTTTTTTCTCCTAGGAATTTCTTTCTTTCTTTATGCTGTGTGTGTGTGTGTGTGTGTGTGTGTGTGTATTTCCTCTCCAATTTATACCTCTAGGTTTTCATAGTTGTTTCCCAAGGAAGTAATTTGTTTAAGTTTAGTTTTTTTTCAAAATCAGCAAAGGTCAGCCAGGTGGAAAAGGTGTACAGTAAATGTAATCAGGGATAATATGAGTAAAACAATTTCATTCAGTATAGTAAGGAGATGACTGATTAAAATTTCTAGAAATATAACACTGTAAACACACTACACTGTGTTTTTCAATACTGTATTTCTATGTGATAAAAAATGTGTCTTAGAAGAGAACATTATGATTAATTAGGCTGAGGAAAGGGATACTTTTGAATGTGTATCAATTCTTACCTATATGATTTAATTGCCTTTCTTCATTGCATAGAATTTCTGGGAATGTTAGAAAAGCTCCTATTACATTTTATTACCAATGTATGTAGTAGTCAAAACCTTCCTTTCTTTTTTCAGCTGAATTTAAATGTCAACCAGGACGTTTTCAGTGTGGAACTGGTCTCTGTGTTTTACCAGCTTTTATATGTGATGGGGAAAATGATTGTGGAGATAGCTCAGATGAACTTAATTGTGGTGAGTCATTATATGATTGATATAAGAGAAAAAAATCTTGGACAACTGAGAAAATATTGTCTATACATGCTCCTTTATGTAATATTCAGGGAACAATTTAACCTACAGGAGAATTGTGCTTGTGTGGAAGAAATTTTGATCACAAATGTTCACAGATTTTGAGATGTACTGTATACAGTCCCACAATATTCAAGTGTAACATCTTAAGAATTGTATCTCGCAGATATGATGCTATCTAATGTTGGTTCAACAGAAGAGTAAAAGATCTGATTTTTTAAAATGGTTCAGTTGGAGTTTTGACTCTGATTAACTAAAATCTTGAATTAATTGTTAATGGCAATACTGCTGTGTATTAAGAAATTTAACAGATTGGAAAAGAATTATATTTGAACATTCTCACTTATACAAGAAGGCAAAAAATCAAAACATTATTTATGTAAATCTCAAGCCAGGATGCCCCTTTCCAATGTGGGTTAGAAGAGATTGATCTACATATTTTAGTAATTTAAATCATTTAAAAGAAGTAAAGTTGAAAACTTAAAGAAGTAAAGGAAGGAGAAGGAAAACAAGGAAAACAAGAGGACAGGGAGAGGTGGCATTGGTGGTGTGCGCAAAAAGTGGAACTGGTGGACGCAGCAGCCACGCAACTATCTGTTGCAACTGAGTGGTAGCAAAGCCTATGGACACCACTGGCAGTGGCAGCATGTGCAAGTAAAGGTGCTCAGAGTAAAGAAGAAGAAAAAGGAAGAAAAGTAAAATTAAAAGAAAGTTAAAGAAGCAAAGGAAATAGAAAGAGACGAAGAAGGAGAAGGAATGGTATTAAAACAACATTGGGACATGCAGCAGGATGTCTGAGAATGGCAGTGACCACATTGGTGCAACGGAATATGAAATAGCAATACAACATGACAAAATAGTGAAAACCAAACTTTACACAGAAGTAAAGGAAGGAGGAATACAAGGACAATTTACACTTTTACATTAACAAACTGTTTTATTTCAATGCTACCCATAGGAGGAAATTAAACACTAGCCACAAGAGGGAGCAGAGGATTCACTTTTAAGTATTATTGCAGCATAAAAGTGTGATTAAAAAAATTACAACTTGCATAAACACAATTAAAAAAAATAATTTTAATGAAATTTTTAAATATTGTAAAAAAAAATTTGATTTTTGATTTTTTTGAATTTTTAAAGAAATTAAAGAAAAGAACCCAATGATTAAAAATTGGATCAATTTATTGTCATAAAATTAAATTCCGTCATAAACTATTTTTAATTACATTTTTAATTAAAAAATAAATTTCTAAATCTTTAAGATTTTTAAAATTAAAAAAGGTACCCAAGTACTATTAAATTAGACAAAATTAGGCAAAATTATAAATGCTGCTAAAAAAAACAAGACCCTGACTTGTAACTACTGGAGCGAGAATTTACTATTTTCTATACTCATTTACAATAACTGCAAGCGGAGAGCCTTTCCTTTTATTCTTTTTGCTTCTTCCTTCAGTGAATTACAAACTATATATCCCGAAGGTGATCTGTGGATTACAAACTATATTTTAAAGGTGATCTGATTTGCCTTTGATGTGTTAGGTTTAAACTGTACTTCAACACTAGCCAGAAGAGGGAGCAAAAGACTAACATTCAAGTGTTATTTCAACATTAACCACAAGAGGAAGCAATGACCTTTCCTTAAAAAAAAAACCAAAGGGGATGTGGAAAAGATTGTTAAAAAAATAAAACCCTGTATTAAACAAAATTTTAAAAGAAATAAGCCATTGGAACTATTGGGACCATTTGCAAGAAAAATAACAGGCATAGAAAAACACATATTCATAAAAATAGACTAACGTTGTGATTTGCAAAATATGTGCCA
Source organism: Boaedon fuliginosus (assembly GCA_027560395.1). NCBI lineage: Eukaryota > Metazoa > Chordata > Lepidosauria > Squamata > Lamprophiidae > Boaedon > Boaedon fuliginosus. The sequence continues at coordinate 185,385 of JANHGC010001293.1, read as the reverse complement.
ACTAGTATCATATATTCATGCCAATAGAAGACACAAATTATATCATTACCAAATATAAACTAAATGAATTACTCGAGGAAAAAGTAAAGGATCTAGAGGCAAGTCAAGCCAGTCTGAGATTCAAACTCCAACTAAAGGAAGACGATAAACTGAACATATTAAAGAACAAGCAACTATCAGGAAAAAAATGAAACTTTAGAGATAGATTGATGGCAAAATGACCCTCATAGAAAAAAAAAATCTAAAACAATGTCTCTGAAGACCAGATCAGTCCAGTCCAGCCCTGCTGGAGCTGAACAATCGACTTCATCTCCTCCCACTGGAAGAAAGCGTGCAGATAGTGAAGGAACATCATCAAGCATATTACTGACAGGAAGAAAATGGCTTTTTTGCCCAAGGAAAAAATGGTGTGAGTTGGTGATAGGAGACTCACTTCTCAGAGGAATGGAATTAGCAATCCGCAGACCAGACATTCTATCAAGGGAGGTATGCTGTCTTCCAGGAGCATAGATCAAAGATGTGACTGAGAGGCTTACTAAAATAAATAAACCCACCTTTCTTGTCTTTCATGTGGGGATGAATGATACAACAAAGAGCCTGAATACAATATTAAGATACCATGAGCAGCTAGCCATGAAAGCCAAAGAGACAAGAGGTGATCCTTTCATCTGTATTTCCAGTGGAAGGTCAACATCTAATTAGGGTAGAAAGGATTTTAGAAGTAAACCATTGGCTTAAATAATGGTGCCATTAAGAGAACTTTGGATTTCTAGACCATGGTCTACATTACCTACATGAAGGGTTTCTGGCAAAGGATGGGCTACTCCTCACAAGAACAAGGAAGAGTGTGTTCGAGAAACAACAGGCACAGCTTTTCCGAAATGCTTTAAAGTAAAACTGGAAGTGGGGGAGACCAATCTTTAGGACCGAACCCCAAGCATAAACCTCATGAAATCCAATCAAACAATTAGGTAAGGAATGGTGAAATGGAAGGAGAGATACAAAACAAAAGAAGTAGGAAGCAAATACAGATTCAGTCAAGAAAGTCTCAGACATCTAGACACTAATGCTTGAATTTAAAGAAGAAATAGGGCATGCTGTTTGATGCTGTTTGATGCTGTTGATGCTAGTATATGATAGCAGGTTCAACATTGTTGCCATTACCAAATCTGGATGGGATGAAACCCAAGACTGCAATATACTTCTAGAAGGCTTTAAATTATTCAAAAGAAACAGGGCTAACAAAAGAGGAAGTAGAGTTGCATTATTTGTAGCAAATAGCTACACTTCTACAAAAATGCACAAAACTGGGGCTGAAAACTTTCTTGAATGGATTTGGATTAAGATAAAAGGAAAAAGGAATGACATTGCAATAGGTACATACTACAAACCACCCAACCAAGCAGAGGAAGTAGATGAACTTTTTGCTAATCCGTTAGCTATGGAAAACACACCACAGTACTAATGGGGGGACTGTAGCTCCCCAGACATCATCCGGAAGATAAACTCTGCACCAAGTGGGATATCAAACAGGTTCCTGGAGAACCTAGCAGACAACTTTGTCACCCAAAAGGTAGAGGTGGGAACTATAAGGTCAGCTATACTAGACTTAATATTTCATTACTAACAACAATGAAATGATAGAGGGAGTTGAGTTTGTGGGAATTTTGGAGTACAGTGACTATGTCACAGTGGAATTTAACCTAATGCAAGCATAAATGATTCAATAAAGTCAAACTAGTGTCTTAGACAACCAGAAAGTCAATTTCAGCAAACATGCAATGTAGAGTTTAAGAAGAATTTCATGGTTAGAAATCTTAAAGAGAAAAACTCAAAATGTTTTAAAAAATGAGTCTATAAAAGCCCAGTCTAACACAATACCACAGAGAAGGAAAAAAAGAGACCTCCCCACAGATGAAACCAATATGGTTGCATAAAGAACTCTCTGGTAAACTGAGAGACAAAAAGAATGAGTAAAACCAATTGAAAAAGGAATGCATAACTTAAAAAGGAATGTCAACAAATAGCCCAAATCTTCAAGGACAAAGTCAGGAAAGCTAAGGCTTAGAATGAACTCAAACTTGCACCAAATGCCAAAAGTTTCACAAATGATTTAGACAAGGGGATAGAAGGGAAACACATCAAATTTGCAAGTGATATCATCCTGGAGGAATAGCCAACACTTTAGAAGATAGACACAGACTTGAACACTAACCCCTATCTAACAAAATGCAATTCAGTGGTGAGAAAAGCAACGTCTTTCATTTAGGCAAGAAAACCCAAGTGCTCAGGTCTAGAATAGGTGGTATCTGGCTTAACAGTAGTGACTATGAGAGAAATCTGGGTGTCCTAATGTACAACCACTTAAGTATGAGCCAGCAGTGTGCTAACAGCTATGAAAAAAGCTAATGCAGTCAAAGGCAAGATTGCATGCAATGATAGTACCATTTATATTGCACTGGTAAGACCACACTTGGAATACTATGTCTAGTTCAGACACAATGATACAAAAACGTTGCTTATATTGTAGAAAATGTGCAGAGAAGAACAACAAAGATGATAAGGCTAAACCATACAATGATCAGCAGGAACTACTGGTAGTTAGTCTATCGAAAGGCAGGAGTAGAGGTGTCATATTAGCAGTCTTCTAGTACTTGGGGGCCTGTCAAAGATAAGAGGGCATCAGCAGGACAAGAAGTAATTGGTGGAAGATCATGAAAGAGTGGTCCAACCTAGAATTTTTTTTTAATTGTAACCTCTAATGCTTATTGTTTTTATATATTGTTGTACGCTGCCTTGCATTCCCCTTGACCGGGGAAGAAAGGTGGGATAGAAGTACAATTAATTAATTAATTAATTAATTAAGGAGGAATTTCCTGACAGAACAATCAATGGAACAGATTGCCCCCAGACATTATGGGTGCTCCATCACTGGAGGTTTTTAAGAAGAGATTGGACAACCATTTGTCCGGAATGGTATAGGGTCTCTGCTTAAGCAGGGGGTTGAACTAGAAGACATCTAAGGTCCCTTCCAATACTGTTATTCTATGTTATTCTATTTATTCTACTTGTACAATCATTTTGCAAATGTTTTCATAATACATTACTATTTAGATCCTGTACTAGTTATTTGACTAGTACTTGTACAACAATAAAAGCAACAAATCCATCTTGCAGTTTTTAAAGTAGTGTGAGGTTGGACACAATGCTGTATTATAAATGTTCTATCCATTTTTTCCTTTTTATTAAATTTATTAAAAAATTAATTTTAATGATTAAATTATGATAACATGAATAATAAAAATAAAAAAACTTAACTCTTAAATAAGAAAAATAATATGACATGAGGAATATTTGTGTGCCTATGTTTAATGTAGTTACCTTCTTTTTTTCCCTTCCCCACCCCCAACTTCCAGATACACATGTTTGCCTACCAGGTCAATTTAAGTGCACCAAGAATCAGAAATGTATTCCAATAAATCTCAGGTGTAATGGACAAGATAATTGTGGTGATGAAGAAGATGAAAGAGATTGTCGTAAGTCATTTTCTTAGATATGTAAAAAATCAGAGATCTTCTCAAATATAACAGTCATGGCATATAAGAAGACATACTGGTCATTAAACAGAAAGCTAAATATTATTCCAGCAAACATACTTATTTTGCATAGACATATATAGATGGTAGCCCAGATCCATAGGTTACTTTTTTGCTGGGGAGAGGAAAATTTTAGGGTCGTGTAGTAGGGCAGGAGGGAGATGAAGTGATTAAAAAATCCGGGGCGCTGGCCTATTCTGGGCACTGGCCTATTGAAATCTTATTGCTGGATTTCTGAATTAGTCTTTGCTGCCCAAGTAGCCACCTATGACTGTAATCTTTTTGTCCACTTGGGATGGGAAGGTTGTTATGGGATGGATAGTAGAGCTGCCACAGAATCTGCACACCATTCAAGCTACTGAGTGCCTGAATGCAGGAATGACCAGATGGGGTATCTACTATTTTTATGAAGGATTAGAGTGGCTATAATTGTCTGTGTAGGTTGATTGTGGGATAGGGTGAGAACAGTGAATGGGTGAATGAATGAAAGTTAGGAGTGTTTTGTCTTAGGAGGGGATAACAAGGAATAGGAAGAAACTGGAGGAAAAGGCAGCCAAAAATATTGCAGATATGAGAAGCAAGGGTAGGTATGATAGAAATTTGAGGATGGTTTTTCCTAAGTATGCTACTGAAGAGTAGTCCAATGTCCAGGCCTCAGTATTCTATACTGGGTTATCAAATCCTTGGGGGCTCTGGGCTCCTGGTGTTGCTTCTGAATATTAGGTTGCCTTGCACTAAATTTTCACATGGAGATGTCCAAATGGATAAAAGAGCCAAAATAATATATATAATTAAGCCCTGAAGAGGTCCAGAGGAAGGAAATATACTTAGCCAGATTTGGGATTGGAAATGCACCTTCCCAATTTAGAAGTTTAACATTAGACAAGAACCCAAGAAAGTGGGGAGTGTTATCATTCATAAATTGTTTTTTTCCCCTGAGCCGAAGTTTCTTTTATTTATATACTAGCCAATAACCCGGCGTTGCCCTGGTATTTATTTATTCCAATCCTGTATTAGATAGGAATGGCGATGTCATGTGGCAATGTAAGTGCAGAATGGGCTGCCCTCCCTCCTTCCATTAATGTCTCCGCAATAACATCTCCACAATTCCTGAAGAGGTGATGGCAAGTGCAACTTCTCCCTGAGCCCAGAGTTCTGAGACAATTAAATTAGTTAAAAATGTTTTCCCTGTGCCCCCAGAAGCGTCAAGAAATGTCATCTCATATGTGATCTGCATGACATATGTCGTGTTGGTCTCGTAGCAGTGCAGGCAAGCCCTGTTACAAATGCTCCCTTGTGGAATACTGTGAAGCCGTTACCATGGCAACTCCATTGCACTATAGGCTGTATCTTCATGGAATACAAACACGCTGAGGGGTCAGAACACTCCCCCCAGAAGAGTGTTAGGGTGTCTTATCCCCACAGTATTTGTTTCCAGAGAGTAAGTCATCTGCGTACCAAGTTTGGTTGAAATTTCTCTAGCCATTCCAGAGTTATGCTGGAACATACAACACACACATCCATTTACTGTATGTATGTATGTATGTATGTATGTATGTATGTATGTATGTATGTATATATATGTATGTAAGTCTTTGGTTATTCTGGGTTTC
>JANHGC010001293.1:105576-120154 GCA_027560395.1 Boaedon fuliginosus | reverse complement strand
CCCATAGCCACTCGGTCTTGTCTGGGTTGAGCCTGAGCCTGTTGGTCCCCATCCAGATCCTCACATCCTCCAGGCACTGGGACATCACGTCTGCAGCATTGCTAATTCGACCAGGAGTCGAGATGAACAACTGGGTATCATCAGCGTACTGATGATACCCTACCCCGTGTCGACGGATGATCTCACCCAGCGGTTTCATGTAGATGTTAAAGAGGAGAGGGGACAGGATTGAGCCCTGAGGAACCTCGCAAGGCAGGGCCCTCGGGCTCGACCTCTGTCCCCCCGCCAACACCGACTGGGTGCTTGTTAAAACATGATATGATCTATACAAATGTATGTTTGATAATGAATTTTTCCAAGAATGCTTACCCAGTTTTAGCTTCATAGCCATCGGATACGTTTCTATTATTTCTTGTAGGAAGCATTGCGATCATTGTTCCTCTGGTCCTCTTGGTGACTTTGATTACTACTTTGGTAATAGGTTTGCTCCTCTGTAAAAGAAAACGAAGGTAAGTATTTCTCTTATTATTATTAAGCCTTTACTACCATAAGTTTTTGGCAAAAATCGCCTCATAGATATAGCAAAGAAGTTTCCAAAAATTGGCATCTGCGTTATGAAAACCATTCTCCCTGAAGTGAATTGTCTCCATTCCTCTTAATTTTCTGTAACTCCCTCAAATTTGGTTCTATCATCAGGCCTGGATATCCCAAAGGAATTGTGAATTGCTGAACTGGCTCCATTGCTTTTTTTAATCTTTTTTTTTTTTAGTGTTAACAGTTTTTATATTGCTGTTTTACAGGTTTTTTTTATTGCATGCCACCCAGAGTTACATTTTGTGAAATGGGCAGCAATATAAATATGAAGGATGGGTGGGTCAGTGGACGAACAGAGAGATATCATGCCCAACTGAAAGGGACATTTATTTTAATTTATATTACTAGCTGGAAAAAAAATTCTTACCTCTATAGATCTTTGAGGCAGCAGAAACATCAAGCACACAGCTTGTCTGCAAGAAAAATATTACATTGGCAAAAGTTATGGACAGAGATTAAAGAGGGTTTTTTAAAAAAAAAAAAAGAAAAGGAAAGTATTTTGTTAAGTTTGAGTTTGATGTGGCAGTTAGAGATCTAATGGATACATCAAACAGGCAGTTGAAAATAGAATCAGCATTAAGAAGGGAGTTATGAAATCCATGAAATGGAATGAAGTTACTCAGAGAGACTTGTGAAATAGAAAAAAAAAGTTCTTAAAGACCAAACCCCAAGGAACTGCCATGGAGAAAGGGAGTACCAAGCAGCAATTTTCTGCCAATGGTATCATTGAACGGGCATTGGTATAAATAGCATGAAAATATTTGGATTTCCCCCCACTATATAGTCTTTCAGACATAGCTTGGGAGCTTTTAGGAGAATATTTTAATATGTGTTATTTTATATAGGTTTATTTTCTATTTTCCTCTTATATATTGTAGGACAAAAACCATCCGACGACAACCAATAATAAATGGAGGACTCAATGTAGAAATTGGAAACCCATCGTACAACATGTATGAAGTGGGGCATAATCACAATGAAAGGAATCTTTCAGAGTTCACATTAAATCGAGAAAAGGTAAATCAAATTTCTGTTACTTTGCTTCCTCAGTCATGCTCCATGGCTGTGAACTACTGAGCTGGATTAAGATCCAAAACTGCCTTTAGATGAATGGAAGGATTCTTTTGGTAAGGAGGGAATCTATGATCCAACAGAGGCTTTTGCTGATGGAAGGGACACCAGCAGAATAACAGAATAACCGAGTTCCAAGGGACCTTGGTGGTCTCCTAGCCCAACCCCCTGCTCAAGCAGGAAACCCTATACCATTTCAGATAAGTGGTTGTCCAATATCTTCTTTAAAAACCTCCAGTGTTGGAACACCCACAACTTCTGGAGACAAGCCATTCCACTGTTTAATTGTTCTATCAGGAAATCTCTCCTAGTTGTAGGTTGGTTCTCTCCTTGATTAGTTTCTATCCATTGCTTCTTGTCCTGCCTTCATGTACTTTAGAGAATAAGTTGAGCCTCTCTTCCTTGTGGCAGCCCCTAAAATATTGAAACACTCTAGTCCTTTTAATTAAATTAAACATACCCAATTCCTCCAAATGTTCTTCATATGTTTTAGCAGTTTTCACTGATGCGCTCTGCCCTTCCAGCTGCTCTCACCAAAGATTACACTGTTCCAGTAGAGATCAGGTAGAGGCATAGAGCCACCTTTTAAAATACTTCAATCACTTTCATTTGCAGAAGCCTCCACTGGATCCAGTGCATTTATGCCTGATCTATGATAGTTCATTCACATCAATAAACTAACACATGTGGAGTTGGACTCTTCAAATAAAGATGTGATCTGTGTAATAGTTCTATATTACATATTTTAAAGGTAGAATAAGACACACCATTTTAAATTATAACATTGCCTGTGTTGGTGACCCTTCCATGAACGTATTTTTGTGATTTAAAACATGCAGGTTTAAAAAAACAGTGATTGAAATACTTGTGTTTTTGTCATTGCAAGTCCAGTTTATTTCAAGAAAGCTTGTTCTTCTGGTTCCAGTTCTCCACTTACAGAGGCAAAAGAACCACCATCCTTAACTGATTCTTCAATGACAGCACAAATATACTTGCAATTAGGCAGAACCATAATGTATAAACATAAGAATGGATCTGAACTGGTAGGATACAAATAGTGGTACAGTATAAAAATACCTGGACCAGACTTAATAATCTAAAAATTGGTCCAACACTTAACTTCAGAGTCCAGGAGATTCCTGTAGGAAATTCACAAACAATGAGTGAAAGTTATTTTCTTTCACAGAATCTATTAATAAAAGAGATACTCTACATGACAAAAATATTTAGCTTACAGTGACAACAGGCAGTGGTGGGTCTATCATCCTTGAAGTTATTTAAATTCTTACAAAATAATCTGAGGTGGGTATCTATTTTCATGTTCTGTAGTATCAGTATCTTCAATTATGTGCTCTGAAGTAAAAAAGACAAGTACTGCCTATGAAATAGGAAGGGCAATCCTGATTTCTATTATTATGTATGCAAAAGAATAAAAAGTTTCTTATAAATGTATGTTATTTCTGTCACAGAATACCATAATTGCTTGGTTGTCTAAACTAAGTAGGCAAAACACTTCATCTTTGTTAAACAGAATCAGTGTCAGCAGATGCAATGATCTTGTGTTCATTTCTTCTCTGTACTGTATCCATTTCTTTGATGCAGTGATCTGAATGGTACTGCTGCAATTGTCTTTGCATATGTGGTATAAAGTATATTTTTCTGATGTTATTTTTTTCACTTATTTTTAAGCATTTATATAATTTTTTATAATATATCTGTCATTGTGCCATGTTTCTTTTCTTCTTTTCTTTTTCTGTTGTTTTTTTAAAGCAATAAAAATGAAATATATGTGTATACATGATATATTTCCAGGTACATATAAGCATTGTCTTGGAACTATATCTATTTTAAATAAATGTACTTTAGTTTCTAATAAAATAATTCTTACAATAAGGGAAATAGTATCATTAGGGCCTGATCATGTAAAGCATGTGGCATCTCTGAAGTTCTATGGGTCTCCATTTAATAAAGTACTCTGGGATAGATTATGACAGACACAATTACTGGAAATTTCCACTGTCCCTCCCCTCCTTATTTTTGTAACATCAAAGAAACATTGGAGGTCATTGGAGGTCTTTAGCCCAACCCCCTGATCAAGCAGAAGACCCTATACCAGGGGTGTTAAACTTGCAGCCCACAGGCCAGATGCGTCACTCGCTGGCCACGCCCATGCCCGGTTTAGCAAAGGGAGAAAAAGTCATGCTATGTCACATGACAACACGAGTTTGACATCCCTGCCATTTCAGACAAATGGCTGTCCAGTCTCTTTTTAAAAGCCTCCACAACTTCTGGAGGCAAGGTGTTCCATGGTTCCATTCATGGCTGGACAAGAGCAAGACATTATATTAGCAAAAGGGAAACCTCAACTCCTACCCTCAACCTTCACAGAAAGGATGCCCCACTTTTCCAAATAATCACCTCTATGAATTCCTGAAAGGTAGGCCTTCACTAATACAAAGCCTATGTTACCCCTTTCCAAAACAATAGCTGAATAATGGATTAGATATGGTGGTAGCAGTCAAGTATGTATGGACAATATGCTGTACTTTGTTTTCTTCCTACATCTTTCACAAAATGAAAATTAACTTGATCCCATTATGTTTCCAGTATGAATATCTTCCTGAATGTAATCTAAGTAATCTAAGAAAAAGCTTTTTTTATTTGTTTCTGTAAGGGGAGAAAAGTTACAACATGTGTTTTCACTCACTATTTGCTCACTTACTTTTCAAAATGGAAGGGGAAGGTGTATTATTTTAAAATAAGAAATTAAAATTTGAAACATGTTTTATTCAATGCAGGGCAGATACATAGGGGGAGGTCCCACAGTCTTCAAGCTCCCTCACACGGCACCACCCATCTACCTAAACTCTGATCTGAAAGGACCTCTAACAGCAGGGGTGAGAAACAGTCATTCATTTTCCATCTTCATTCTATCACACTGCTCTTCCAACAGTTACAAATGTTTCTATGCTTTCTGACATAGATGCCAGAAATACTGACTGAATAATGCATTTTTCCTATTAGCTAGGTCTACTACATTTAGGCAGCATATTCTTGTTGCATTTTGAGGAACAAAGTAGATGTGATGTTAGTTATGGGAATATAATTAAGTGTAAGTTGTGTATTTTTGTTTTATTTTTAAATAATAAGGCTATCATATCTGAGTTGCAAAAAAATTGGGTTGGCCTCTAGACTCTAGCCGAAATAGATTTTCAGAGGCCATCCCAAATTTTTGCAGCCCAGTTATGATACCCCTATTATTTTTACATAAAACAAACATACTCAACTTACATGTTAATTATAGTCCCATAATTACTGTAACTTTACAGCTACTTTGTTCCTCAAAATGCAACAAGAATATGCCTTGGCACACTAATTTATAGTTTGGTGATATTTTGCTATGCTGCTTTAGTAATGATTTTCTTCCAAAGTCAAAACATACAAATTATACTATATTGGAAGGGTGTGCTGAATTTAGTTTCATGTAACTTTTCATATTACATTTCTTTACAGAAAGATTCTTCCTTCGGGGCAAACAATGTCAAATCTTAGTTCTAAAACGCTATCAGACCTGAACTCTTTCATCTTCAGTTTCTCCATCTCTACCCATTTTCCCATCTGAACAATAAACAATACTGGCTCCATGGTTGCCACAGAAGTCCCAATTTTGTGACTGATGAACAATTCTCCAGAATACCCCTTTTTGAATTCTAATTGTGTCTAATACTAGGGAAGTACTGATTCAATCTTTTCCAAAGGCTTAAGGTGCAAGAGCGCACATTATATTGGCAGGATTCTCTTCCATTTTAGTTTCAGGGAAAGAAATAGGAAAAGTCTTTGGACTTTTTGGATGTTCTCCAAGAGATGATATGATGGCAGTCCAAAAGCATTTGAACCTTACATATTCATAAATATGTGCTTAGTTTTGATAGAATGTCATTAGCACAATATATGCAATTAAAAAAAAAGATAGATGCACTGATAGATCACATTCAAAATATGTTTTAAAATAAGACAATGAAACATTAATGTTCAGTTTACTCATTTGCATCCATTACCTCTAAATAATATGTTGAAAATGTTTGAACTGTTTTAAATATGAGTGACATTGTTACGAATCATCTTCATTGGCAAAGATGCATGTATTTATATACTTCATGTTTCATGTGGGTTTCATGATTTGGGTAACAGAATCATTTTGCGTGTATTCAGTTCTGCAAAATGACTCTTCCTCATAAAAAATGTTTTAGAAAATAAAGAGTGGGTGATTGGAATAATGTAAGGGACTTTGATAGGGTTTTATGCTGAGCTTCTCTGACCATGAATTATTGTATTCCAGCCAATGTTATGCTGCATGACACTCATTATGAATGCATCTTAATTCTGTGCAATATTTAATAGTACTTATTCTTTAGTATGGTTACATGGACAAGTAGGACTGGTTGCATATGGCAATGATGACAATGATTGAAAATTGAAGATGTGAATTAAATAATGAACTCATGCTATGAATGTTTCCAATATAGCTCTCAATAGGCTTAAAAGCAATCTGACCTTTGTTTATCTCAGTGTTTGAATCATGCTTTCTCTCTCTCTTAAGATCACCAGAAAAATGAACATTTAAGTACAATAGAGAATAGGATGCAATTTATGGCAGACCTGTAATCTGAAATTCTGGCTAGGTTTATGACTGAAAAAAGAGCACATCAGCAAAATGTTTCTCAGAAGCTAATTCATTTACTTGGCCAGGTGCAATTTCATTAGATCTTAATTTTTCTGGTATCCGATATTGCATTCTAAGTGGGCATACAAAAGAATTATTTCAACTATGCATCTAGCTAGATCCTTTTGAACAGTACACTTAGAGAGATGTATAATAGATACCAGACAATAAAATAAGGGCAGACAAATAACTAAGCTGACCAGACCAAAAGTCATCATGTCCTCCACTTTGTTTCTGTTTGCTAATTTTATCACACAAGAAATCTAAATTAGAACATGAATATAGTAGTTTTTGTTTTCCATCAGCTTGTATTAGGAGTTATATTGCCTCTGTATCTGCAGGAGAGATGTAGAACCAATACTTACTTATGCTTCATAAAATTATTGTCCATAGAAACAAACATTTAGAACAAAATGCAACGTTTCATAAATTAAACATAAATTTACATCTTTCATGTTCTTCACCATGAAGCCCTTTGTTTCCCCTGAAAATCTATTTGAGAAGGCTGAAGTCATAAGTTTCAAAGGTGCAATAAACAAGGTAAATTACTTCATATTAGGCAGAGGAATGTTGTAGCAGTCACATTAAACTTTTGAATTTACAGTTTCCCTTCTCACTGCAGTATAGTTGCACAGTCTATAAGTTCTATTGATTCCCCAAACAGGAATTTTTAGTGGTACTCAAGCCGAAGGGAGATATAGGCAAGGAGAAAGTTTAATTATTCAAGCTCTTTGCACAATATTGGATTTTACCAACATAATTCAAATAAAAATTGCTTTTCCATCTGCTCTTTGCATCACCACTTGGCCCTTTCATGCACATAGCCCTGGATACTGCTTTTCTGCTATACTTCTAACAATAGCCCTCTTGTAAGGGAAAAACTCTATTTGAGCATCATTTTTATGTGCCCTTGTAAGTCTAAATGCACTAAGTTTAAACTTTGCTCATAATATGTATGGATACAAATATACACAGTAGTCCAAAGATAGCCAGAGCATATCTGTTGATGTTGCCTGTTCCTGTCTCTCTATTTTATTAACAGTAGCTTGGTGATATAACTTCTAATTCCAGATTAAACTAAAAACAGAATTTGGGTCTAAAATAAACCATTATAAGTATCTTGGAAGTTCAAACATTACTGTTCAGGCTTGGTAAAGAATAAACATTGCCCTTTATGTTTTAATAGTCTGTTTTAAGTCTCAATCAACATCTAGATCAGGGGAGGGAAAACATCTAGAACCCTCCCCTTTAATTAATTTTTACATAGCTGGTGTTTCATTAATATCTCTGCTATAGAATAGAATAAACTTCTTTAAGCAGGTTCCAGATGAGAATCCTTTGGGACTTGTCAAGCATAAACAGTCATGTAGGGTCCATAAAGGAAGAGTATGTCTATTGTAAAGCAAATAATCAGCTGGGATATTTATGATGTTCCCCACCTCTATTCCAGATAAATTTTAAGTTCTCCCATGTTGTATATTGTCATTGATGTATAAAGGGTCTCCGATGAAATATTATAACAGCCTCTATTCCCTTGCTTAAAAATCATTCCTTAGTGTCTTGTGATGTATTTTTTTTTATTTATCAAATTTAGATAAATGCATGCACATCATGTTCCTTTTCTGATTAGCATTCACTCAGGGAACTTACAGCAGTCTAAATAACAGTTAATATGTTTGTCTGTTTTCAGCCAACAAACTATTCGAATCCCGTATATGCAAAGCTCTACATGGATGGGCATAATTGCCGAAACTCCTTAGCAAGCATGGATGAAAGGAAAGAACTTCTTCCAAAGAAAATAGATATTGGCATAAGGGAGACTGTGGCATAATCCACTGTAATCTTTTGTATACTGTATAAATGTATAAAATATAAGGATTACTTTTCTATGTACCAACAGTATTATAATTGTTTCGGCATCAGCATTACCTCTGGATATTTTTTCAATTTGGTTGGTGGTTATCTGGGTCTTTCTTTTGCTGATGACTTGACTGACCATTTGTATGGTATTTTTATGAAGAAAAAAAAAACCTGCACTACCGTACAATTTGCAACAATGCTGCGGCTGTAACACACACTGAATTTGTTAAAAATTTGAAGAAATCCTTTGTAGTGTGAATATGGGCAATCTATTTTGTATGGATTTTTTTCCTTTGGTTTTACTTAATCTACTGAAGACAATATCTGCACTTTTCCATTATATGGTCTGAAGACTGTAGTACAGTGTGTGAATTTGTTTTTGTTTCAGATAGTGGAAGTATGATTGGGTTGTTTACTCTCTTCGTGCTCATTAGAAATTCACTTCAGAACCTTAAAAACTATAGAGGAGCTAATTTCACAATCAAACATAACTTGCTTTTCCAATTAGCTTTAGGTTGCAAAGAAGCTATGAGTACTATAGAAAACATCTAATGGCCTGCATGAGCACAGATTATTCCGTTTTGGAGATTCAGTGATTGTCCAAGCTATACTAAACATATATACCATGTAAAAATTCTTCATATTTAGTAAAATCTTAGTGAACTTAGTGATATACCACTTGCAAGTGGCGAGACCTTAACAGATGTGTGAGAAGACCTCTTCTGCAGTCCTGAACACTTGGATCCTAAGAGGGCGTTGCCAAGCCTGCACACAACTTTACGCATTTCTTTAATCAGTCACAGACACACTTGGTGTATGATGAGTTTTCCTACGTTGTCAGGAGAGCAAAAAGCCATAAGCACACACATGGAGAACCAGATTCGTAGGAGGAGGGAGGAAGCTCAACCCTTTCACAGAAACATTACAGCAAACAAGTCTTCATTCTTTTGTATCAGTCAACACATTTATTTAAAAGCAAGCGTGGATAAATTTTAAAACTTCTTCAACAAACCTCAAGCTCACATTCTCAATTTTGGAGAGTGTAAAAATGTAATCAGTTTCCAGCACTTTCTCTGGTATTAGCTTATTTTATGTTGTTAATGAAGAATAAAAAGGAAAAAAAAAACAAAATGAATACAATATTTGCCTTTTTTTAATTGTGGCAGAAAGATGTCATTTGTTTAGGATGTAAAAAGATGAACCACCCATGGAATCTTTTCTGAACAAGTTTAAGGCACAAAATATTTCTCACCCTAGTATTCAGAAAACTAGTGGGCTTTTCATTCCTCGGCTACATGTTGCTGATTTTAGCTGTCATGATCTATTAATCTAACAGATTAAATACGTTTGTGGTGGCTCTATTCCCTTTGTACAAACATTGCAAAAATAACCGCTGTTTTATAAGAGATTTTTTTGTTGTATTCTGTGCATGCATACTACCTATTTCTAAAGTTTGCCATGTTGAGGCCTTTATTAAAAAAACTTGATTCAAGTAAATACAAGTGCAGTTTTGCTTGAACAATATTATGCATATTTTGCAAAACCTTTCAGTCTTCCAGTTTAAAACTGTTTGATCCTTAATTTCATTTTACTTGGTTAAAAGAGTCATGCCGCCTATATTTCTAGGTGTTATATAAAAATATTGGCTTCCTTTAATTAAACGATACATTTCATTATTGGACTGAACATTTTAAATACACAAAGCAACATAAACTAGAAACAAATAAAAATGAAATGAAGAACATTATACTAAAATCACATTGTGGTGGGATATTGGTTTAGTGCATCTTCTTGCTATGAACGTTGAGTGAAACAGATGTAATTCCTGTTGTATATTCACTATGTCACGTCAAATGAAGGAAACAATGAAAATGATACAGTTTGCCTGCTGACACTGTAGGGCAGGGGTATCAAACTTGGTCGCGTATTGTGATGTTTTTTGGCCTTTGCGGAGCTGAGGTGGGCGTGGCCTGCATGTGACGCATCCCGCCCATGGGCCAACAGATTGACACCACTGCTGTAGGGAAATGGGGAAGTCTCTGGCCACAAGTGGTCTAGTAAACAGTTTTGATGTTCCCTAAAAACACTTTGTGTTTGTGGGGGTGGGGGATTAATTTTAACACATTTGCTTGGCTTTGCTATAGATGGAAAATAAATACGTTGCCCAGAAAGAAAAGGAGGATTACATCTGCATACATGTAACATAACAGTCAATATTCAAAAGTAGATCCTGTTAAGCCCCTTTACCAAAAAGAGGTATAAGTTTTATCTTTATTGATTCTCAACCTTTCTCTTCCGCTTTATCTTTCTTTGCCAAAATGCAGGTTCCTTCTTTTTTATTCTTACCTGGGAAATATTATTAATTTGAAAGAAAGCCGAGTTAATATTTATGGATTTTGATGCTCCTGTTTAACGATGCTGCATGTCACTTGGACTTATCCTTTCCATTTGCTATACCTAGGATCTAATCATTTCTGTTTGGCTTTGAAATAATTTCAAACACCTTAAGGTGACTTTAGCCTTCTTAGTCTTGCCATGAACTTTCCACTACTAATTACTCCATTAATTATTTAAGGACTGAACTATATTTTCTTGATATAGAAAATAAAAGGTCATAATCTTGCTTTCAAAATTCACATCAAGAGTTATGCTAGGGAGGTTTTAAATATCCCATTCCTGTTCAGTCGTAATCTACTCTCCGGATGTGCTTGTAGACTTGGCGTGCATGCAAGTGAATTCTTAAAGCCAGCAGCAGACATCTGTGCTAATGTATTTCCAATTAGTCTATATTGTATTGGAATGGACTCTTGGAGTGACTTTCTTTTTAATGCACTGCAGCTCAGTGAGTGCAGGAGCTTTTCATTGGCAAAGGTTCTCACTTCACATAGGCTCCTGGCTCAGGAATAGCCTCTTTTCTGTCCCTGAAGGCTATCTTTCCCCCTTCAGCTTGCTCAGATTCTCTTCAATGTAACAAAGGATTGGTGCTTTAATACCTTTGCATCTCTCTTCCCCCAAATAACTATTGCACCTTTTTGTTTCATAGAATTGCTAGCCAAATGCCCACAGCAAGCCATGAAAATTGGGGAGGGGTGACTAAAAGCTCAGCATTTTGCAGTTGGGCAGCGATGAAGATGATGAGCCCTGCATTTGCTTCAAACTATTTTGAGAGAACTGGAGTGGATTGGAAATTATTGCCTTATAGTTTTGGGAGTTGATGGCTTTGTACCAAATGTGACTTCCCAACGCTTTTGGATTAATGTAGTAATACATTAATTCTTCAAAACAGGTGCTCCCCATATAGAGAAACAGTTTCAAAGCAGCCTTCTACAGTAGCTGCCTCTTTTCCCAGCCTGACATTGTTGCTTTAGAAACTGCAATTGGCTGTTTGCACTAACTTAGCTTCACATTTTTCCCCAGTGTAAGAAAGTAGCTGTTCATCCACAGATGTGTGAACACAGCAGGGACAACTTCTGGAGCAGCTTTATGTCCCTGTACAAATGAAGGTTGCTTTAATGATCTAGAAAATACTTGCACCCATTCATTGCACAGCAGTTCTGCAAAAGTGGAACAGATCCAATATTTAACACTGTAATCCTGCTTGTAATTTATAAGTGAAACTTTTTTTCAGAGGTTTTCATCATGGTATCTCATTCAATAAATGTTTTATAGTGCTATCAGTTCTCAAGTAAATAAGCATTAGATATAAAGTCTTACAAGATAGGGGATGTCAAAATCCGCAGGGTCATTAGATGGAAGAAATACACAAAACAGTAATTTTGCATCCCAGATCTGGTAGCCAAAGAATAAATTGCCTCTCCAGAAGCAACAAGCGTTTTTCTTTCCTCTTTATTACTGAAAACATACAATTCTTTTAATCTAAATTTTGCACGGCAAGAAGAAGAATAAATACAAACCTCCATAATCATAATGGTGTGAGAAATACTACATAAGTAACTAAACTTGGATTTACTAAATTTGGTCTTGCCATCTCTCAGATTTATTCAATGAAATGATCCCTTGATTTAAAATCCCTTGGATACCATCAGATCACATCTGCCTCTTTGTGTAGTGCTTGCCTATAATCCAGTTCATAATATGCATGCATGTAAAATATGCATGCATAAAATCCCATGTAAAATGCATACAATATGTGTACTACCAATATATAATTTCATGGCATTCTTTAACAAAGTCCCCTCTCTCATTTATTTATTTTAGTTATTTACTACATTTTTATGCCGCCCAATTCCTGAAGGACTCTGGGCGCCTTACAACATGGATAGCAATAGCAGATTTTATATACTGCTTATCAGAGCTTTACAACACTCCCCAAGCAGTTGCAGAGTCAGCTTATTGTCCCCAACTATCTGGGTCCTCATTTCACTGAGCTCATATAGTGCATTAAACTGTGTGTTTATGATAATAGGTAGTAGTCCAAAATCTATGGTTAAAAACAGAATGTAGATTCTCTGATAGATATCTTAAAATATCTTAATAAATGTTTGAAAAGGCATTGCACAACAGACTCAGTAAGACAGGAGGTTTACTCATGACAGCTAATTAATTATCACAATTGGAAGAATTCTAGACAAAGTACTTTCCCTGTTAATGTGAACTCTAATTAAAATGCATGTCTCATAAAAATCACTTGACTCTCAATTATGATTAAGTATCCAAGGTCATTAGAACACAGTGAGAGCTGAGCCAGAAGCAGAGCCTGAGTTACTCAGTGACACTTCAAAAGTATTACCATGTTTTGGGAAGAATAGCCTGAGAAATACAAATTATAGTTCATGGTCTCCCTATATCAAATGTGAAGGACTGTTGGAAACAATAATTGTCTAGCCTTTTTGCTTGTAACATGGAGTGTGTGCTGAGTCAATGCTAAATTAAATGCAAACCTATTTCAAAATTAGTAGTAAATCCACATATTTTACATTAAAATTAATAATTGTCAAATAATCATCAAGGTAAGTTTTAATTAGTAGACCCCACCAATTTTCAAGCTACTTAACAACTGTCAATTTTGTACTCCTGATCTGTTGAATGAATTACTTCTATTTTAAAGGGAAAACCTCAAAGATTACCTTTACATTTAAATATATATACATATTCCTAACTTATTTATGCTTGTGGGCAGCCTTTTCATGGACAGTTCTCCAACTGCACATTATTCAAGTGTAAAACTTCAAGTAACTTTTCCTAAACACAAACATTTTTCCTGCACCTACATATCACAACAAATGTTGCAATCCATATTTCAAGAACCTGGAAATGTGAAATTCATATTTACTTTGGAGCTACAACTACAACTGAGGTACCTTTGGACCAAAATCAATCTTTTCCACCCTCCAATTCTGCTATTCTTGCAACTGCAGGACTATTGTTGATCCTTCAACTAATTTCCACCAATGCATAATTTTAAGAATGGGTTATGAGAGGATCTGTTGCCACATGAGTCTTTGGGCAGTGCTCAGAATGCTTGGGTGAGGAACAAGCCCTACTTCTGATGAGGCAGGAACATGGAAGTAGAAAGGAGTAGGCATTCCTGTAGAAATTTAAATTCCAATTTCTTTGGTACTTCAAGTCGGGCTACACAATCAGTAGAGAACTAGTTGAGGTGAGATGTGATCTGAAAAAACTGTATCCATTAAAGTTATTGCAGATGTATTTTGAACTAACTAAAGATTTTCTTTTTTTCATGTTTACCCACACCAGAATAATTGATGAGACAATTATTGGCAGATGAGAAACAAAGCAAAACCCCTGTTTTCCTATTAATTCACAAAACTATTCTGTTGTTACTGATTCACTGTAGGCCAATTAACCATACTTGGCAAGGCGATGTATTTTGCCCTACAGAACAAGTTTAAGGATAAAAATCAAGAGTCAAAGAAACACCCGGCTTCTGGTTATACCAGCTTCTCTGTCTGAATATACTGTATTAAGAGCCATCCAGCCATTGGATCTCAGCCTTGGCAGAGGTTTATCAGCTTACGTCCAAGGTGTCGCCGCCATTCCCAAAATTTCATTTGATTCAGATGATGGGGAATATCTCTGAGTTTAATCATGGATGCGTAGAGATTTGAACCATGTCCAAATTGCAGAACTTATTACTTTTTTTTTTTTTGAAAATTTTTTATTAGTTTCTTTTTTTTTAAAATACAATTTCAAAGGTACTTGATATAACAGCGATCCACTCCCAAGGTTTGGGCTTACATAATTCCCCAAATTGTAAAGCAAATTCAATACATGTGCAACATACAATATAACCTTGCCCTCCCTTCCCTCCCAAAATCCCCTTATCTAGCATTATATAAAAACATTAAA
>JANHGC010001293.1:90949-102437 GCA_027560395.1 Boaedon fuliginosus | reverse complement strand
GGGGGTAGAGGACACGAAGGCCTGGAGGAACGTGGTCCATGGGGCCATGATGGGTCGGACATGACTTCGCAGCTAACAACAACAATAATAGATTTCTGCAAGCAAGCATGCCCATTATATCTGGTGTTGATCAGCTTCTGGGTCAAGTTGAGGATTACCTTTAAAGTTTTAAAATTCCGTACTGTGATACACCAGAAAAATCCTTACCATAATTGGACTGAACTATCTACTTTGGTCTTCTTGTAGATCTCATACCTCATAAGGTATGTGGGGTATGGAGCAGGGACTCGCAAGAGTCTTCTCCAGCCCCAGAGTTCAAAGGCCTCCATTCTTTGGTGCTCAGCCTTCCTTATGGTCCAACTTTCACAGCCATCCATTGCAACTGGGAAAATCAGACCCTTGACGATATGTGTATATATTCAGCTGTAAGTTGCATTTATAAATTGTTGGTGGTGATAATTTAGCCCTTAGATGTAGGAAATGAATTTATAAGGTGCTTTTATGTCTATGCTGTTGAATACCACCAAGCAATGAATCTGTAGCAAACTGTTCTTTAGAACTGTCTGTGATCTCCTGTGATACATTCAGAGGAAATGTTTCAAAGGGCTTAAGCCAAACAATAATACCTTTTGCTTTTTTTTCCAAAATAACATTTTGTTTAATAAAAACCAAAAACGGGGATCTTTTGCCTGTAAAAGATATTTGAGGTTGTCTTCTGCTCCTTGTGTCGAGCAGCTGTGTCCCCGCAATTTCTTCTCTTCTGCCTCACGCAGCTCTGAGTGGGAGGTGTAGTCTTATTTTTTGCGATTTGTTTTGAAATGTACATCAAGTATCTGTGTAATTTCTGATATTTCTGTCCTTACCAGCCGTCAGCTAAAAAGAGAAAAATGCCTGAATAAAGCATAAGCATGAATCTCGATATTTATAGTTAGTAATCACAAGCCACACATTATGATTCAATGGCAAAAGGTCAATAAAAATAATTTGAGACAAAAGCTAATTATATCCTGCAAAATATGTTCTACGTGACTTAACAGCCACAATTAAATTATTGTTTAAATTTCATGTAATTATTCCATCTTATGAAATTCATTTATAGGAAGTCATTGTATTGATATTACTAATAGATCATAGATATAAATATAATGAGTAATTCCCACTTTGTGTTATTTTCCTGCAGTTTAAAAAAAATCGAATATAATCTTTCTTCCAAAACAATGATGTGAAAATAGGTTTTTTTAAAGTCCTCAAATGGATGTTAAAATATGAACCCTTTACCAAACAATTGTTATAGAAACATTACAAGAATGAGTAGCAACAACAAGCAGTATATATGAGTAAGATTAATTTCAAACTATAGGTGCCACTTTCTTTTGTAAAAGTAACCATTTTAATTACTCGGGAAATGCATATAATATACACAATACTATTGAAAATACCACATACTGTAGTTCATTTCCAGACTCTTATCATACCACAAAATTGTATATCTCTTTTATAAGAAATGTTTTTTTCCAGAAGTGGAATAAGATACACAGAGTCTTTGTCAGGGATTGGGTGACAACTGTAACCCAAGCGGTTACAGAGTCAGCCTATTGCCTCCCCAAACAATGTGGGTCCTCATTTCACCGACCTTGAGAAGGATGGAAGGCTGAGTCAACCTTGAGCCTGGGGAGATTCGATCTGACAACCTGGTGAACAAGTCAGCAGAGCCTGCAGTGCTGCGTTTAACCCCTGCGGCCCCCGAGGCTCCAATTCTCTTCTCTGCTTCCCTCCAGAATGAACGAGGAGGCCCGTAAGATCTTCACCGAACTGGGCAGCAAATTTGCGCGGGAACTGGCCTTTCGAGACAGCTGGGTCTTCGTCGGCGCCAAAGGCGTGCAAGACAAGAGTCCCTTCGAGCAGGTACCCGGTTCAGGACCTCGGAAGGTCCCCAGAATCGGCGGGGAGGTGGGGAGGAAGGGGAAAAGAGGCCCGTTCCCCGGGCGGACCCTTTACCTTTGGCTCTTTCCGCAGCACACGAAAAACAGCCGAAGCTCCAACAAGTACGAGGGCTGGCCCGAAGCCCTGGAGATGGAGGGCTGCATCCCGCAGCGAACCGCCGAGGCCGCGTGAGGGTCCGTGTCTTCGAGACGTCGAGGGGATATTTCCCACGGAGGGGGGGGGGCGCGGTGGGAGGAAAAAAAAGTCTCCGGTCTTCCACTTAACTGTTGTCTACCCTTATTGCGGCAGCTCCTTAACAAGGCCAACAACCCGTTGCCCCTTTCAGACCGAGTTTTCCCGCGTCCTGGACTTCGGGAAGCGAGAACGTGGAAAACCACTCCTTGTGGTCGGATTAGTTCTCAGCTTCCCTTCTCTAGTGCCTTACCTTTTTCCCAGGTGAAGTGGGGCTAATCCTCCTCGCTCTCTTCCCTGCTATAATTTTGCAGAGCCAGTTGTTTCCCCCTCTACTGAGAACTGGCCTGAGGGTTTTACTCGTGACATAACGTAAAGCAGGAGGAAGGAGTCTTGGGAGAGTTAAGTCGGAGATACCGCGAAAAGCGGGAAGGGTCCCCTCCGTTTCTTTTATCTCCACAGCCTGCTTCTCTCATGCCTTCTTTGCACGGTTGCACCATCCTTTCATCCGTGCGCGTCTCGGCCACGCCTGCCTCCTTAGCGTGGGCAGATTCCCGGCACCGCTCGGCTGAAGAGCACGGAGCGTCCGAGGGAGGGTTCCGTGTTCACGCGGTCCTGCCAAAGGAACCGCCCCCCCCTCTGGATCAGATCGGAGTTTTTAATCTATTTTAAACACCGCTGGCTTTTTGGCGGAGGCACCCCCCTACGTTGGCTCAACTTGAGAAAGGCCCAGTTTCTGCTTCCCCTGGGGCAATGTTGGCCATTCAATTGGGATGGGGATGCGGTGAGGGGGGGTGCATCTTTCATTCATCCTTCTGCCCGTGTTCACTTTTTTTTTTTTAGAGAAAGAGTGTAGTGAGTGGAGGGGATCCGAGCTGAAAGTTTCCATTTGCCCAACCCTTGTTGCTGAACGGCTTCTTCAATAAATACTGTGTGAAACAACGGAGGCTTGTTGTTTGAAATGGTTGCTTGTCCGCCCCTCCTTTCCCCCCCCTGAAAAAAATCACACCTGGTTCATCCCGCGGGATCTATAATTGAAAATAATGTGATTATGCCCTTGTTGAGTTTTCTGTTGCAGCTTTATTTACTACCACTGCCAACCTTTCGGCTGGTAGACCTTTCTCCATAGCCAGTTGACACATCTGTGCCACCCGTTCACGCACTGGCAGAGTTTTCTCCTCTGCGAACCGCGATGTATCTTGGCATGTGAGCGTTGAGACTCCCATTTTTAGATGTTTCACTTCTGCCTCTCTTTTTACCTCCTCCTTTCCTTACAATGGGTGGGGCGGCGGGGAATCATAGGAGCATTGGGGCAGCCAGATGGCAATACTTGGAAAGGCACGAGGGGACAATTGCTGTTGTAAAGCATCCGAAGGTTACGAAAAGGGTCCGCATTTTATTATGCTTTTTTTATTTTACTCCCTTCTCCTATCCTGATGTGATTTATTTTATTTATTTATTTGATTTATATCCCGCCTCTCTTCACCCATTTCGGGGAACTCGAGGCGGCAAACAACAGAATAACACTACAAGCCTATACAATAAAAATCAAAAACACACTCACTCACTCAAATCATACATAGGGGAGGGAAGGACAAGATGTTAAGTCCACGCTTGCCGGCAAAGCCAAGTCTTCAATGCCTTGCGAAATATAGGCAAGCTGGGAATGGTTCTAATCTCCGCGGGGAGCGAGTTCCATAGGGACGGTGCCGCCACAGAGAAAGCCCTAGCCCATGACCCCGCCAGCCGACACTGTCTAGCTGACGGTATTCGGAGCATTTAAATCATGACAGCAACATTTCTGGGCACTAGTGACCTTATATACACAAAGAGAGTTTTTATAGGGCTCCATGCTTCCTTTTCATTCTGTCTCTCTATTAAGCCTGAGCAAATAAATAAAGAAATCAGCACCACAGCTACTGTTACCTTTGAACTGCTGTGAAGAATGAGGATAGCAAATTTCACACAACCCTTGCAGCATCCTCATGGCCATGAGAGACCAGGTGAGGCAAAGCGCCCCTTGATGTAAGTGGCGTGGAGTTGGCCTTGCCCACCCAGTCACATGCCCACCCAGCCATGCCTACCCAGCTAGTCATTAGGGCAGAGAACTGGCTATTAAATCATTTGAATCCCACCACTGGATTTTAATCTCTTTTGTAATCAAGGTGGCTCCATCTTTTATAAATTATTGCCTCCTCTCACCCCCGGGTTGCCAGTAGGCTGAATTGACAAGCTTCTACAAAGAAAGGAAATTCAATTCACTTTCCTCTCTGGCTAGCAGGGAAAGGCTGACTATAGATCTCCAATGCATTTAATAGTTACCATAAAGAAAAAGAACATTATCTTTTGCCTTCTTTAATCTCCAGAAAACCAAATTCCTTCAGCATAATTAGGTGTTTGTTTTACTGGAATCAATTCAATTTTCTGCATGTTCACCTTTCATTTTGCAGTGGAACCAAGATGATTAACAGGTGGGCTGATCTTTACATAATATTATAATCTTAACAATTAAAACCTGGGAAAAATGAGTTGATCTTGGCCCATATTAGATCAACCACACTGGCACATAGGTCACCAACTAGTCTTTCAAATAATAAGGATGTGCTCATATGTGGGGCAAAATGTGTGAGTGCAAGCTTTTTTTTATAATTATGGGAGTAATCAAGAAGGGTGAAAAATAAGAAATATAGGTGTTTGTGGATAGTTAAGTTCCAATCTGCATAGTGGTCTGGAAGTTGTAGCTTTGCTTACAGTAGCATTTGAAAAGCATCACATTCCCCAAGTAATCTAGACCAGCCATCAAGTGTGTCCCTACATCATACAAATCACCAAATGTGGCCTGCATTGTCATGCTGTCTCACTTTTATTTCTTCCATACATATGGTTCCCATTATAGATTCATTGATAAGCTTTATATGAAGCTATCAGTAACATAATTCTCCAAAGCATCTGAGTGTTGGACAAGAAGTAATGGGTAAAAGCTGACTTCTAGTTGAACTTCCAGTGGTACTGGAAACTCGAGTCTCGCAACCACTGAGGCCCTAGTCCAGGCTTACCTGTTAGAGGTCTCTGTACGGAGCCAGAGCCCCCTCGTACAGCAGGTGAAGCAGAGGGGAAATCCTCTGGTAGGTTGAGGAGAGCCCCATCTCTCCTCCCGGATCAGGGAATTCGCTATGCCAAAGATGGGACTAAGTGGTGGTCACCAAATTAGCCACCCTGAAGTCAGAATCAACCTGAACAAAGAGTGTGCAGGAGGGAGTAAGAATCGAACAAAGCTAATTGACGGGTAAGAAGATTTATTTCAACATTGGAAACTGTCCCCCAAAAACAAACAACTCTAAATGATGCTAAAGCTCTTATAAAAGTGGTTTAATAGAGATTTGATTTTAGGTATTTATTTGTTTTATTTTATTTTATTAGATTTACATCCCGACTCTCTTCCCCGGTCAAGGGGACCTCGAGGCGGCTAACCACATGTTGAAAAATACAATATTACAATTTAAAAAATATTAACACAAGCAATCACAACATTCAAGAGGGGAACATCAATTCCAGGCCCTCCGACAGAGCCAGGTCTTTGTGGCTTTATGGAAGACCAACAAGGTGGGGATGGTCCTGATCTCCACAGGCAGCTGATTCCAAAGGGGCGGCACTGCCACAGAGAAGGCTTTAGCACGGGGACCCACCAGCTGACATTGTTTAGCTGATGGGACCCGTAGTAGGCCAACTCTGTGGGACCTAACTGGGCGCTGGGAGGCATAATGTAGCAGAAGGCGGTCTCAAAGGTACCCAGCTCCTAAGCCATGAAGGGCTTTAAAAGTTGTTACCAGCACCTTGAATTGCACCCAGAAGACCCACTGGAAGCCAATGCAGCTCGCAGAGAAAATGTGTTATATGGATGCACCGAGATACAGCCTCAATCACTCGCACGGCCGCATTTTGAACTAGTTGAAGTCTCTGAGTGCTCTTCAAGGGCAGCCCCAGTATTAACAATTATTGGATAAGAATGGAATTAATCTGGTTTAGAGAAAGATTGTTTATAATATTACGTTCAAATAATATAATGATAATATGAGAAATTGAACAAGGGAATTGAAAATGCATGAATAGAATATAAGATGATTATGCAGCTAAAGTAAGTTCGATTATGAACCTTTGAAATTACATATTTACATGGTAATAAATACAGGGAGTGTCACTTCATGGATAAAGGCAAATATATGTGTCCCAGGATGATATTGCAAGATTCAATCTGGGTCGGTCACTGGGACCAGAGGTTTACTCTTCCGAGCTTTCTGACTCCTGAGGACAGGTTTCAGCACAAATCTGAAAACTCAGAAGGCTAAAAGTGTCACACCTCTTTAGATATCTATGTAGCAAGGTTAGTTTAAGGAATGTGCAGGTCCAACGACAGTTTTAAAGCCTTTGTGCTGCATGCTGTTCCAGGTTAAAGTTGCAGATAGCAATAGCTCTTAGACTTCTATACCACTTCACAGTATTTTACAGCCCTCTATGAGTGGTTTACAGAGTCAGCAGATTGTCCCCAACAGTCTGGGTCCTCATTTTACCCATCTCAGAAGGATGGAAGGCTGAATCAATCTTGAGCCTGTAAGAATCAAACTACCAAACTGCTGGCAGCCGGCAGTCAGCAGAAGTAGCCTGCAGTACTGCATTCTAACCACTGCACCACCATGGCTCATGGATGGATTCCTGCAGATGTTAAAACTGTGCGTTCAAAATGAAATGCTCACAAAATTTGAATTAAAGTTAAGGATCTTTTTAGAAGAAACATATTGAGTACACTGAATACTTAATACTTTTCTTTTTAAAATAATCAAATTCTTTGTGTTTAGATAAAAACTCACCTGCCTTGGCAGAGAGAGAAAACATTTATTTTTGAAATGATATTTCCCTTGCTTTTGGTCCTCAACACTTCTAGAAAGCAATTGTCTGTTTCCACCACACAAACCAAAGAACCAATCTATCAGCACAAGAATCCGCCTATTTCTAAAAGCAATATACTGTTCCTATTCTGGGTTTCCTATTCTTTAGCCAATTACTTTTTATAGGAGTACCTGTTCTCTCAAGCCATTGCTACCAAGATTTGGTGACAAACCTGATCAAAATCTTTCTCAAATTCCAGCCCTAAGTGTTTAGTCACTCTGAATTTGTTGCAAGATAAATATAGCTCATAAGGGCAAAAGCTAAAAAGGACTGCTATCTTTTGACTCTGACTGTCCCAAGCAAAATTAACAACATGCTTGGAGGAAGATCAGGAAATAGGGAGAAGGTCAAGGAAGTTTTTTTTTTTTACTGTAAAGGCTTCCATGGTCCCGCTTGATCTACAATATTAGATTCAGCAGGTCACAAAGTCTTGTGAGGGTTCAAAAAAAGATTAGGAGAGCTCACAAGATAGTTGTATCCTGATACAAATGTCAGTACACTCAAGACTCCAAGCATACTAACCCCTTTTCAAAACTAGTTTGACTATAAGCCCAGTACAACAGCTTACATGATCTGTAATCTTCCTAAGTAGGCCTACTTGATTTGAGCAGGTTTTCGACTGGCTGAGACATCTGTTTAGCTTGGGTGTCAAACTCAAGGCTCATGGGTCTGATCTGGCCCACAATGTGGTTGGATCCAGCCCGCTGGGCTGTCCCGGTCTATCCACATCACTTTGGCCCGGTCTACTTGCATTGCCTCGGCCTGGTCTACCCAATGCAGAGAAGAAAGATCAGGCCAGCAAAGTTTTGGCCCGGTCTACCTGGTGCAAAAGAGGAAAGCCAGCAAAGTATTGGCCCAGTCTACCCAATGCAAAGAGGAAAGATCAGGCCAATTTAGCTTCGGCCTGGTCTACCCAATTAGGCCAGTGTGGCTTTGGCCCAATCTACTCAATGTGAAGATGAAACATGCCACCAGTTTGGGGAGTGGTATCAAGCTGGCCAAGCCCACCTAGTCAGCTACACCCACCCAGTCAGCCACACCCCCTGACCCCCCCCCCGAGGTCAACTACAGTCTTGATGCGGCCCTCAATGAAATTGAGTTTGACACCCCTGTTCTACAGGATGCAAAGAGTTATAGGATATTAACAATTGGATTTTTATGTTTCTAAACGTGGGGAAAGGAACTTTCAAATCTTTTCTTGGACTTTCCAATGGCAAAAGCTGATCAGCCTGTCTACTGAAATGTATAGTTACCTCAAAACACCCACTGTGTGTAGAAATTAAGCAAGATGCCTTTGATAGAAATATGCAATATTTGTTGCTAGGTCAATGGAGAATGATACATATTTTAATATCTGGAACTTTAGGGGGGGAAATGGTAAGGTGCACCATCAACACAGCCTCTTGAAATTTATTTCAATTCTTCTTTCAAATGGTTGAAGTGCTCAGAGAAGGTTTGGATAAGTACAAATAGTGCTCAGCTTATGACTGGTCACTTAGCGACCATTCAAATTATAACAGAGCCTCCCTCCTCAAAAAAGCTACTTATGACCAGATTACAAGTTACAGTGTAGCAGACTTACCCTTATGGCTGACTGCAGGAACACTGCACTACCCTTACCCATCCATCCTGTCCCACTGGGTCACTGTGCTCACTCACCCAAAGGAAATCAGACCAGTTACAGCACATTTGAATCAGCTGGAGCTTGAAAGTTTCCACTGTCCTTTCCACCCAGGAACTTGAAGAACTCAACCAGACCAGGGCCCAGCAGCACCCAAGTTATCTTTCTGGTTTGTTTTTCCCCCCCAATTCCAGACAGAGGTACTCAGATCAGGATCAGAGCCAGCCTCTTGGCAAACGTGTCCTATTCTGCGACAGGTGCTATTACCACGATTCTGTAACAAGGTCCATATTATATGGAAGTTGCATTTCTTTGTCCGACTTTTGGAGCATCCTTGATAAGGCCACTTAAACCGGTTCCCAGGAATGACACCTGCTTTAAGATTTTGTCCAGAATTGAAGTCTGAAAGAAGAGCAGTCATCCTGATATTCCGTAGAGAGCACCAGCAAAACTAATCCTAATGCTACATGTTGGGCATAACTTCAAGTAAGCCTAGCTCTAACTAAAACAGTAACACAAACCTTAGCATCAACCATAAAACTATCTTGAACACTAATCATAGCCCTAACTGTAATCCTAACTCAAATCCTAACACAATAACCTGAACCTGAACCCAAATCTATCCTGAACTTTAACTCTAACTTAATCAACTCTAATAAATTCAAACCAAACATTAACCTTAACCCTAATACTAACCCTAACTATAACACAAAACACTAACTGTAACTATAATACTAACCTAATATTAACCATAACCCTGACCCTAACCACAACCCCAAAACTAACATTAACTCTATGCCTAAATTTAACCTCAACCGAACCTCAAATCTAACTCCAAACCTAATACTCACAATATCTTTAACTCTAAATGTAACCTTAACTCTAATCCCTAATTCCAACTCCAACACTAAACCTAATCCTAACCCTAACAGCAACACCAATCCCTTAGTCCCAAACTTATTTTAATCATCACCCCAACTCCCAACTAACCCTATCCCTATCCCTAACCCCAACCCCAACTCTAACCTTAACCCAAACCCAAACCCTAACTGCACCATTATCCTAACCCCAACTCTAATCAAAATCCCAATCTTAATGTTAAGGCAAACTGTAACAATAACCCTAGCCGTAAATCTAACCCCGACCCTACCCCTAACCCCAATCCCAAACAGAACTCCAACAATAACCCTAACCCCAATCCCAAACAGAAATCAACCCTAATCCCAAACCAACTCTAATCATAATCCTAACCTAAATCTGAACCCTAACCCTAACTCTAAATTGAACCCCAACCCTGACCCTAAACCCAACCCAGACCCTAGGATTAACCCTAATCCTAAATGCAACCCTAACTGTAACCTTAATGTTAACCCTAATCCCAACGCCAATCCTAACCCTAACCCTAATTCTCACCCTAACCCTAACCCTGTCCCTTATTCCAGCACCTTAACGTTAATGGTGGATTTGGGCCACGACCTCAGGGAAGTCTAATCTAGTATGGCTAACCCTACATAAATCCTCAAATTTTGCTCTAGAATTTCCTTGAATTCTCTGAAGTAAGTGTGATTTTGTGTGGCAAAGGACATGAAGAACAAATCTAGAACATGAGTAGGCTTCCTGTTAGACAACATTGCATTCTATATGTAATTAACCAACAGGACCTCTGGTTCTGTTCTAAACATATCATCATTACATTCATATGTCTATTCATTTTTGCCATAAATTATTTAGAAATAACCCAGTTTGTGAGCTCACTATGTTCAGCTGGATTAATAAATGGAGATGTCATTTAAGGGTAATATTTTGAATTGATGGTGTTTGTGAAGCTTCATGGTGCCTTCAATTTTAGCACTTACATTTCATATTAGCAAATCTTATGCAGCTTTATTAAAAAAAATGTTTAAAACCTAAATCTATTTTCCTTCTTCTTGGCCTCTGAAATTTCAATATGCCAGTTCGCTTTATGCATTGCAGCCCACACTGATTAGCAGGGCACTTCTTATCTGTAGAAATGTCAGCCTCTTGGGATGGGTAGGCTGTTCCTATGGGGGCTTTGAAGCATGAGACGAGGATTATAGCTATTTCAAGCTTCCAAGATATTTATCTAATGAAACTTAAATCCTTTTTTAAAATGACCTACCAGTAAATCCATATAAGATTCTTCAGGGCTGTCATTTACATTGAAGTCTTTATGTTAGAATAATGATGTGGGGAAATGCAGATGGCTCTTGGTGGGGTCAGAAGCAAGTATCTGAAAGGAACGATGTTCCTAAATTATGTTGTTACGCTGTTCAGTAGCTCTTTTTTTCCCCCTCTGGATCTCACCATCATTCAAGTTACTGTTGAAATTGAAGAGACGAGTGTTGCTCAGATAAGTTAATCAAGGTAGCTTAACTTCTATTCTTCCTTGTTAAGTCTCTGCAAGGTGTACAGATCCCTTCTATGCTAGCAAATCCAGTCCTTCTAAGAGAGCAACTCTACATTGGATACAGGGCCTCCTGTTTGGTTCTTGCAGGCCTTGATGGCCAAATATGGCTTCTATGTATGTGTCTTGGTATGCTGGACCCCAGTTAGGCAACTGAAACAATGAAGATCATTTCATTTACAATTCATTTGAAATCATTTCATCTACAATTTATTTGAAATGTTTCAATTAAAAAGGATTCCCTTTGAGAAAGGAACCCAGAACAAAGGCTTAGATTTACTCTTACAGTTTCCACAGCTAGGTAAAAGTTTATTTATTTATTTATTTATTTATTTATTTATTACATTTTTATGCCGCCCAATTCCCGAAGGACTCTGAGCGGC
>JANHGC010001289.1:250330-261686 GCA_027560395.1 Boaedon fuliginosus | reverse complement strand
AGGTATTTGGCTCTTCAATATCCCGCTTAAAAAATCTGCAGGAAGAAGCACGATTAAAAAAAAAAGAGATATATTTTTCTTTAATCTCTCAGGATTATCCTGCGGTGTCTTCCCCCAGCAAGATCTTATTTCCCCTCCCTGTAGGTTTAACATTTCATGAAAGAAGGTGACTGCCATTCTCGCTGGCATTTTAAAGGTGTGGATGCTAAGAAGCTGTTTTGATGACAATCGCAAGGCCCCGAGGAATTGCAGGGAAATCTTTAAGGTTTTTTTTATTATCACACTGAAGGTGAAGAGGGAGCGTTTTGATTGGCTTTGCAAGAACAGACTTGGAGGTAGATGTTAGGAAAACAGCTAATGCTTGGGAGGGGTTATCTTCCGTTATCTCTCTCTTTTGTGTGCGCTTAAAAACCTCTTTCTCAGCCTAATAACCAGAGTCCTCGGCTAAAATCTAGAACAGCAATAAGCATCTGACTTAACTAGGATTCTGTGCAGCATTTTTAAAATCTCTTACTTTAGCTTTGTAGCCCCGCGCTACATAAACACGGTGTTGGGGGCGGGGGCGGAATTATTTAATTTGCATCTGGATGTAAACGTATTTAATTTTGCATTTCAAATCAGAATGCAAATCCCAAAACCTAGTGAACGTGCGGATTTAGCTTCCTCAAAAGCATAGCTGCTCGGTTCCACATAATATATTGTGATGTGATATGTGCCAGAAAAGGTTGCCCAAAAAAAAAAAAAAAAAAAGCATGTATTTATGAAAATGTGACCCAAAAGAAAAAGAAAAACCCCCAGCAGTTTGGAAAAGGCGAACCAAGGTGCACACGTTATTGTGTGACGTTTAGGAAAGGTGTGGCCAGTTCAGACGTGGTGGAGCAGAATTGACAAAGTCCCTGCTTGACAATCTTTGCCAAAAGAATGAGAAACTAAAACCGACAGCTTGCCCATCTGTGAGTGAGGTTTGGCACCTCTGGATATTAAGCTATGTCCCTGTGGTTTTTCACTCGGCTTCTCCGGGCTGCTGGTAGCAATCGAGAGAAATTAATTGTCTATTGGCATTCCTCCGTTGAGGGATATTTCTCCCGGGCACGTCTGTTTCCAATCGTTTCGGCTGCTTTGTGGATAGTTTTCGGAAGAAATCATTTTGGTAACACAAACCTCCCTTGGCCAATCCCCCCCCCCCACACACACACAACAACTTAAATTGGGATTCTTGCTCTTGGTTGTCGTTGGGAAAATCTGAATTCAGGGATCGTGGGGTATTGGGGAGATTGGGGTGCCTCTGGGGTCCAATGGGGAAATTCCACACTGGAAGTTGTTGCTGGATTTTTTGGGGTCACTAAATGAACTGTTGTAAGTCAAGCCTCCCTGTATTATTGTGTTCTCCTTGTGTTCCTTTATACTGTCTTATTTTATGGGTTTGATCCTTTTGCTTCATTTACACCTCTTTCATTTTCTTCATTATTATTCTAAGCTGCCTAGAGAGCCCCATGGTGAGACACTTTGCAAATCAATTTAATAAATAAATTGGTGTTTCTCAGCCGGGGCACTTTGAAGATGCGTGGAAGAGAATTTCCCAGCCAGCATAGCATAGCCCAGCATGGCCGGCTGGGGAATTCTGGGAGTTGAAGTCCACCCCCCTTCAAACGGCCGAGGCTGGGAAATAACCGGCATAAATAACCGTAAATACGTTTTCAGAAGCCAAGGATACAATCATATGCTGGTTGGAGGGCGACTTGTGCCTGGTTTTCTCCAGCTTCTCTAGCTGCTTTATTTCAATCTTCCGGGCTTGGCTGAATTTTTTAATCTCGGCCTGTCGGAGGCAAAGGAAGAGAAATCTGTTTGGCCCCAAAGACGTTTTGTGCAGCTCAATAGATTGGGGTGGCTTCTTTGCAGGGGGACATGTTGGGCCGACCTTGGTTTGGAAGCCCAGATTTTGTAGTGTGCCGAGTTGTGTGAACTCAACCAACTATGGTTGATTCAAGAAACGCGGTGACGAAAACCACGGTAAGAAAGGAACCTTGGTTCGGAGCGTAGGGCAAAAGTCAACAAAAAGTACCTATTTCAGTAGAAGAGAATTATTTGCAGCTCAGGGTTGAACTGTGGGGGTCCTTGGTGGTCTCTGAGCTTGGTCGTTTTCTGGGAGATGTTTCATTGCCCAACTAGGTTACATCATCAGTGCTAGAAAGGAGTTGGTATGTGGAAAGAAGGAGGAGGACAAGGAGGAGGAGGGGGATCGTGGGCATCTTGGTGCTTTCTAAACTTGGTGGTTTTCCTGCAGACGTTTCATGACCCAGCTAGGGAATATCATCAATGCTAGGAAGTAAAGTGTGAGAAGAGGAGGACTGTGTGGTCCTCGGTGCTCTCTGAGCTGGGTTCTTTTCTTGCAGATGTTTCATGATCTGATGAAGTTACCTAGTTTGGATCATGAAACATCTGCAAGAAAGCAACCCAGCTCAGAGACCACCAAGGAACCCCCTAGTCTTTCTCATCCTCCTCTCCACAAACCTCACTCCTTTTAGGGCTGATGATATTACCTAGTTGGGTTATGAAACATCTGCAAAAAACCAAACAAACCGCAAGTTCAGTGAGCATCAAGAACTTACATCGGTCATCCTTCTCACTTCTCCGTCCTTGGCCCTTCGGATTAAGCGGGATGAGGAAAATGCCCTGAGTGATGATGCATCCAGCTCTGGTTCTGCTGTTGTCAGCTCAGCGCAGGGGTGCTAAAATAAGAGAGGCGAATTGCTTACCTTGGCTTGTTTGATGAGCACTCCATACACCTTGAGAGGCTCCACGACCTTCTGTTCCAGCCGCTCCACCTAAACGAGAAATTGCGTTGGCCATCATTCAAAGGTCGCCATCGTCCACCAGCCGACACTCCTGAGCGACGTCCTGCTAAAGAAACGGCTCGGCAGTTGGCTCGCGGCTCCACTCTGCACTGCAGCTTGTTACTTAACAGCTGGACTCCAGATGTGTCGTGACAAAGATTGACTGGGAACTTTGGGAGATGTGGTCCAAACAGTCTAAA
Organism: Boaedon fuliginosus; assembly: GCA_027560395.1. Taxonomy (NCBI): domain Eukaryota; kingdom Metazoa; phylum Chordata; class Lepidosauria; order Squamata; family Lamprophiidae; genus Boaedon; species Boaedon fuliginosus. Next base: position 258,652 of record JANHGC010001289.1, on the reverse strand, counting down.
GTCATATTGCTCAACCCTGGCCACTTTAACATAGGTGGACTTCAACTCCCAGAAACCCTCAGCCACGCTAGCTGGGGAATTCTGGGAGTTGGAAGTCCACCAGTCTTAAAAGTTGCCAAGTTTGGAGACTAGAGATGCTCAATAGGGACTACTTTAATATGGGTGGGCTCCCAGAATGCTAGGAAGGGAAGGCAGGATTAGCAGAATTGTCTTATCTACATTGATCTTCCTGATACAGCAACCTCTGTACCCCAACTTTGTAACCATTGACCCCGTACCTGTCTGCTCATTGTTGCAGATGAGATGTACACTTGGAGAAATAGCACACGGGCAGAAATCAGCAGAGCCCTTTCATCATCCCCTAAAATAAATCAACATCCCTCCATCCCACATCATTGTCCTTTTTGTAGAGGACGAAGGTTTCTTTAGGGGCTCAGACGTTTTGCTTCTGGGTGTGACATACAGAATGGATGTTGTTGTTGGTTTGAGCTCCGAGTTGGGCGATTTGGTTGCAAATGTTTTCATCCCCATTTGAGGGATTTGGTTTGCCACCAAAATGTTTGCCACCAAATCGCCGAGCTTGGCGCTCAAACCAGCAACGCAACTACCAACCCAAGCTACTCCTATTCAAAGCCTATCGGCACCGAAGGGGTTTCCAAGGCCACATTCACCTCGGCTTGCCTGTAGTCCTGCACTTTGGCCAGGTCCTCAGCAAAATCCTTCACCGTTGTCCGCAGCTCAGGGTTCTCCGTGTTGGCGTAGTCGATGAGCTTCTTCACCAAAATATCAGACTTGTCCCGAAGTTTGGCCGTCTTGCGGGTGTAAGCCGCCATCAGGCTGCAGAAGCTGCCAAAATATTTCTCGGCGTTGGCAATGGTGTTCTCCATGATCTGCACTTGGGTGTCTCTGGAACAAAGGAACAGGATGTCATTTTTGTTTTGAAGCTTAGGTTTCTCTGAAACGGGAAATAATTTCTTTTTAAAAAAATATCCGTTATCTGTCCAACTTCTGGCAATCGACTTACAGCCGCAATCCAGCTGAACATTTCCATTGCTAAGGAAGACGGTACTTGTGAGTTCTGTCCCATTTTATGACCTTTCTTGCCATAGTTGTTAAGTGAATTCCTACAGCTGTTAAGTCCAGGACTAACTTCATTAATTCATTCTTTCCATTTATAGGCCACCTGCCTCAATAGCAAGGTAGAGGTCCACATTTGTGGCTTGAGTTGGAGGCTGGCAGGGCAAGCCAAGACCAGTCAACGGATTGTTGGTGAAAGAAGGGAATGCATGAGAAATGGGATGCTGGCCATACAGTAGGACGACTGGGGCCACCAGAGGTCCATGGACCATCCATGGAGAATCCCTGATCTAGAAGGAGATGCGCATGAAATCCCTCCTGCTTGCAGATCTTCCATAGATGGTTTCTACCAGGTGTGGCTTTTTCTTCCGCCTTCTGTAGTGGGAGCCATGAAGGCAGCTTTGGCGGGGGGGGGGAGCTGCTGTGGGACATCTGGATTCAATTGGCTACCAGGTGGATGTTTTTGTTACGGAGGGAAATGGTTTTTAGTAGCTGCAGATTTTCCAAACAGTGAACTTGGCCCATCCATGGGTCAAGACGAAAGAGCGTTGACCTTAGTAGCTGCCTTCTGCCACGCAGAGGAGTCGTGGTGGCGCAGTGGTGAGAGTGCAGTATTGCAGGCTAATTCTGCTGACTGCCAGCAGTTCGATCCTGACCGGCTCAAGGTGGACTCAGCTTTCCAGTAAAACAAGGATCCAGATTGTTGGGGGCAATAGGCTGACTCTGTAAACTGCTTAGAGAGGGCTGTAAAAGCATTGTGAAGCCGTGAATAAGTCTAAACATTATTGCTATTTTTTTCCTCGTGTCCTTGTACACACCTAGACAAGCCCCCACTACAGTGAATTAAACCCCCAACATTTTCTTCGCAACTTACACCTTTCCCTCTGAACTTCCATTCCCCAAATCCTGCACTAGTCCTGTTGGCTTCACAACTCTTCCTCTCTGCTAGTGATTGCTCCAGGGCAGAAATTAAAACCTTAGCTCCTCGGGGCAGGTCTCAGTCACTTATTGCCCCCATCAATCCTGCCCTTCTAAGTAATCAAGGCACGGGAGACTCCCACCAGCCCTTCAGCCTTCCGCCCTCAGATCTTCCTGCTTGCACAGAAAAATCTGCATCTCCAACGAGCAACGCTGAAGCCTGTTTTGCAAGAGGGATTCCTTCTAATTGGAGTTAAAACCACCTGCCTTACCTGAAAAGAATGACATTCATGTTTGCAGGGGGACTTAGCTGGCCTTCTCAGTCTTTGCAGGAGTGAGCACGGTGAAGGGAGAGCTGCACCCTTGTCTTCTCAGGTGCTGCTCCTGACCTGGTTGGCATGGCAACCCCATCAACAAAGATCTCCCCAAGGGAAAGGGAAAGGGAGGGGTTTCCTGGTTTCCATGGATCAGAGATTCTTGGAGGCAGATAATTCACGAAGCTGGGCTGGACTGAATATTTGTTTAAGCCAGCTGCACCATGTGGATCAACCCTGCTGTTGTTGGGGTTTTGGGGATTCTGCCTGACTTTGCCTGCTGTTGGCCAATATCAGAGTTCCATCTTGGTTCCCTGTTGTGGGTTTGGTTCCACGTGGCTTCCTGTGTTGAGGGACAATTTGTTTGCTATAAAGGAGGATATTGGTAGCTCAGGGTTGAAATGAGGGGTCCTGACCCTGGGAACACTGGAGAGGTGCGCCTTACAAAGAACCCCGTGTCCCCTCAACTCCCAACCGCTCTGGGGCCAGAAGAGGGCGGAGGAGAGCTTTCCGTCTAGTGGTGGGGATGCCGGTTTCTGCACTGCAAAAATTGTGGGCAAGAACGGATATTTAAAAGGGTTCACAGGAGGAAAGCCGTGCAGAAAATCTGCAGCAGTCGCTCGCCTCTTTTCCAAACCCTGATTCAAGGACTCCGGTTTTCGTAGTTAGCAGCAGTCCAACTCAAAAGGACCCTGCCCCCTTTTTAAAACCCCTGGATGCCATGCTTTAGAATGTGCCCTCGTGTTCTCAGAGGCCCAGCCATGCCCAAACCTTGGCAAATACGCGGCAGTAACTCCTGGCTGGGACCTTCTGGCTACCAGCTGAGGCCGTGCCGAAGAGCAGCTGAAGAGGCAGTAAGGGAAGTCGCAGCTGAGTCCAGGTTGGGAAAAGGGTCTTGGCTGCTTGCAATTTATCTGCTCCTCTCACTCTTTGTCAGCTGAGAGCATGCACAGTTCCTCCTTACAAAAACCATCAAGCTGAAAACAATACCTTAATCAAGGAGCTGTCAAGGAGAAAAAAACCGCACCCCACCAATGTGGGCAGGGTAAGCGACTGTAGATAAGCAGGGAACAAAACCCACACTCACCAGCACCGATGATGTTCCCTAGTTGGGTTATGAAATGTCTCCAAGAAAACAACCAACTTCAGAGAGCATCCCCACAGTCTTCCTCCTCCTCCTTCTCCACTCCACCAAGCCCACTCTCTTCTAGTACTGATGATGTTCTCTAAGTGGGTCACAAAATGCCTGCAAGAAAAACACCAAGCTCAGGGGGCACCAAGGACCTCCCCTGTCTCCCCTGGTCCTTCTCTTCCCTAGACTAGCCATGACCAGCTCCTGCAACTGTTCTTCATATGTTTTAGCCTCCAGTCCCCTCATCATCCTGGTTGCTCTTCTCTGCACTTTTTCTAGACCCTCAACATCTTCTTTTTTTGTAGTGTGGAGTCCTTGAGAGCTGCGTGTGTGCATGCATCTACATCCACCCACAGAGAGAGCGCCGATCCAGTCTGCATGCACACAGCCTCCAAAATCAGTCAACGAAGAAAAGGTTTTAAACCCCCATCTACGAAAGGATTGCTCTGCGTTGCTGATCTCCTTGGGCAGAAAGTCCCTGGGAATGCTTAGGTCTGCAGGGTGAAAGTTCAGATTGCTGATGTGGGTTTTCCGCATCTTAAATCCAGCGTCTTGGAGAAAACGGGGGTCCGTTTCTTCTTGATTCTGTGAGTTGCAGAAACCCCCAGCCTGTTTGGTTTTCAGCAACACAATCCCAAGGATTGTTTGTATGTGCCTGGGGAGATTCTATCTTCAAACATGTTAGAAACATACTTTAAAAAAAAAAACGGTCTGGTTTATAAAGCAAAGAGTTAGGAGATACCCTTTGTGGCCAATTAGACTCCTGGAAACAACCGAGGGCAAATTCGGAGGGAAGCGTTACAGTTTACAGTGGTTATATCCACCCAAAACCTTCTGCCTCTGTCTGTCCTCGTCTGCCAACAAATTGTAGCTTGTTGAGAAAAATGCAGGGTTTTCTCTAGGCTTTGATTGACCCCGATAGCTCTTTGCATAGAGGTCTTGCAGTCCATTTGAGAGAATCAAGCCAGGCTGTTTTGGGGAAACTGAGGGCTCTTTGGGTGATCTGACCCAAGTTATGAAAACTGCTGCCTTTTTGCTGGCGTTTGCTGGCACCCCATGCCGACGTTCAATTTGCTGACCTGCCCTGGAGGGTCCTGCCAAAGAGGTAGATCCATCAAGAGGTTGGAGAGTGCAGTTCCCATGAGGCTCACCCCACCCCCAGGGCCAGCGACCCAGGATGATGGAATCTGAATATCTTTTCAGGGGAGGTTGGCATAATCCCCCTAACTGGCCTGGATGATGTGTCTCCCTCCCAAGAGAGACGGCTTTCTTTCCTCATTCTTTGATGAGTTGAAGAGGGATAGAGAAGATCAACTACTACAAAAGTTTGGTGAGCTAGAACTGGGAGTTGGAAGGGAGTTCTTCAGATTCGGGAGGTTGGACTAGATGGCCTTCAAGGTCCCTTCCAACTCTGATGAGGTTCCAATTAAATGGCTCCTGACCGAAGTTACTTCAGACATTGGAGTGGCACTGGACTTGGGGATCTCAGTATGTAATCCAGGAACAATTGGAGAGGCACAACCTCCCTATCTTGATCTAGTGTCGTTAAATTGGGGGAGAAGTCACGGCCACATCAACTTGAAAAGTCTATCCCACAGAATTGTCCCTGGCAGAATTTTATCTTGAAGCGAAGCTGTTGCAAATTGCTGGGGTTTTTTTTTTCTCTCTCTCTCTGCCTAAGGACGCAAACCTCAATGGATCTTTCAGCAGGGCTCAGCACAGAACAGGTGTGCGCGCGCGCATATAGGTGCCCAAGGTAAAAATCAGTCCAGCTGGAAGGAAAGCAAGCCAACAAAAGCAGGGGGCTCTTTTCATTCTCTTTTCTGGGAGGAATAACTGCGATGCTCAGCAGGATTAGTGCTCTGCGTGCTCAGATATTTGCAAAGCAAGACAGGTTGGAAAACACAAAAGAGGGCAGGGAGCAGCGTAATCACTTGGCAGCCGGTTTGTGAAATGTGCAAGAGAAGGGGCATTGACTAGGGACGGGAAGCTTGGTGGGGGGCTGTTTTTTCTCCCCTTTAGGGCAGGGGTCTCCAACCTTGGTTCCTTTCAGACTTGTGGACTTTAACTCCCAGAATTCCCCAGCCAGTTCACACTGCCTGGGGAATTGTGGGAGTTGAAGTCTACAAGTATTAAGGTTGCCATGCTGGCTGGGGAATTCTGGGTATTGAAGTCCACAACTCTTAAAGTTGCTAAGGTTGGAGACCCCTGCCTTAGGAGAACTCACAGGGGGGTTTTCCAACATGGGAAAAGTTCATTTTGGACCCTCCATCCAAATTCCTTGACGGCCAACGCAATTGCGCCATTTCAGTAATCCTTGACTTACAACGGGGATCTGGATTTCCATGGCAAAGGAGTGGTTAAATGAATCCCCCCCCCTTGACATGGCGACCTTTTCCCTGTGGTTGTTAAGCGAATCAGTGCAGCCACTGAGTGAATCATGCGGTCCTTAAGCAAACCGGCTCCTCCACCCCCTCCCTGCTGGTTCTGCTTTCCGGAACCCACCTGGGAAAGTTGCAAATGGTAATGGCATGGATGTGGCAGCCATTGTAAAATACATGCCAGTTTGGGGGAATTCTGGGCGATGAACACCTTCACGTTGCCACGGTTGAGAAACTCGGGCTCCGATGAATGCTACCTTCTCCTCCTGTTCTCTTGGCACCCCAAAGGATCTCGTGGGGCCGTGGGGGTGCCATTTGCCCAAACCCACATCTGCTGGCGGTGGGCAGTGCTGAAGACCCGTCCGCAGGTGTCCTTCCTGGAAAGGGATGCAGCTGTAAATAGACCAGGCACCCGACTCGCTTTGAAGAACATCCAAAAATGCCATCAGCAGATGGGGCAGAAACCGGCCTCGGTGTGGGAGGAGGGAGGGAAAGGCTATTTTAAGGCTGGGTGTTGATACAACACCCTTCACTCGGGGATGGAATTAACTCACCTCCAAATGACCCTGGGGACAGGGGGAATCAGCCAGTAGCCTTTGTGTTGGTCCTGCTGGGTTCTTCCTTTCTACCTAGAAAACTTTGCTGAAGCGGAGAGGAGTGTTTTGGGTGGAAGGAGATGCAAGGGGGGGGCATGCCTGTTTGCTCAGCCCCTTCCTTCCTTTTTCCTCTGACCGCCGCTGTAGTACAGAACCTGAGAACTCTCTGCCAAGCCCAGCACGATGCTGTCTGCACACCTGCCATGGCGCATGATGCCAGGAAGGCCCGGGCGACCTCTCCTCCACGGGCCAGGCGTGTTTTTGTGGTCTGTTCTCAACACCTGGGAAAGCTCTTGAGACGGCCGGCTGGCTGGCAGGTGCGGTGCAGCCCCAGCAAAAGGGAAAGACCAGGCTGCTTACAAAAGGCACCTCTGAAAAGGAGGCTTGCTTGGAAGCTACTACTCAGCGTCCGAGGGCGGATGGGGTGGGTCGGCTGGCTGGCTTGTTTTGCAAGAAAGGGGGGGCCCTTTCCTTTTGATTCATCTGCCCCCCAGTTACGTTGACGGGCTTCCCTTTGACCGGGGAAGAGAGGCGGGATATAAATGTAGTAGTAGTAGTAATAGTAGTAGTAGTAGTAGTAGTAGTAGTAGTAATAATAATAATAATAATAATAATAATAATAATAATAATAATAATAATAATAATAATAATAATGCTTTAGTTTTACAGTTTGTAGTTGCCTTGTTTTTCCCCCTACACCAATTGCTTTTCTGGTATCTATTTTATCAAGGGCTGTGTCCTTGCAAAAACTTTAGGTTTTAATCTAGGAGAATCCATACAGTAAACTAATGAGGCAGCAAGCTTTTGGAATCCTTAAAAAAGGGAAATGATTATTAAATGCTCTATTATTGTTGTCATGTTACTATCGGAGAAAGGATTGGTATTTTGGTACTCAGAATCTCTGGCTTTTGATATTCTGAGCAGAATATCTTAGACATCATGACTGAATGAAGAACATTAGCTTCATCTAAAAGGGTAATCAAATTAATGGTTACTGCATTGTTTAGTGATGAGAACTATGCACATGTACATGCACACACACTAACACACAAGTTTCTTTCTTTCTTTCTTTCTTTCTTTCTTTCTTTCTTTCTTTCTGTGGTACATATTCCTTCACATTATAAGCTTTACACCTATTATGATAGATTGCTGCTGTGGAAACAGAAGGTGGTGTATAGCTTGAAAGATTGAGATTTCATGCTGGGGTAATATCTGAAACGTATTTAGAGCAGCAGAGTCAGCCTTGTTCTGTCACTCTCTCCAGAAGAAAAGTCTCACATTTTTGTTTTTGTTTTTGAGGTGGGATGTTTTGTACTTTGGGAGTGAATAATTAATGTCTGTTGCAGTGATTTGGTGATATGTGAGTTCCTATTAGAAAGCATTTGTTACAGAGCTTACTTAGTGATAAATAGATGTGAAGAATGGCGGTGAACAAGTCAAAGAAAAGAAAGCCACACAATCCATCCATCACTGGTTGGTACAAAATGGTGTTGTGTTGCTGAATTGCAAAACTAAAAAGGAAGCTGCACCAGTTCAATATTAGTCCCTTTTTCATTAAGGCAAAAAAATATACCTGCTGTGTGCATAAAACCCGTGCAACAAACTAGATAATGTGAAAGTCTTGCAAAGGCCTAGCAATCAAAAGAAGTAATGGACTGAAATAATGTGGAAATGATGGCTCGGTCTACATTATTGCCATCAAAAGAAACAATTTTGTTGCTAATGGAAAACTATCTGGACTGCTTTGTGATATTTTATGTTACATTTACAATAATACTGTATTATTATTGAACAATTTTAAAGTTAAATTTCAGGACTTGATTTCTTTTCCTTATTGGAGAATCCAAAACTTTATATCCAATATTCTTAAATTCTACTCCCACCTTTAATTTTTATTGACTTGA
>JANHGC010001289.1:225904-242034 GCA_027560395.1 Boaedon fuliginosus | reverse complement strand
TTCTTTCTTTCTTTCTTTCTTTCTTTCTTTCTTTCTTTCTTTCTTTCTTTCTTTCTTTCTTTCTTTCTCTTCTCTGAAAGTGGTTCCTTAGGAAGTAAGATTTATTGTTGCATGCTCACAGTAAACACTAGATAGACCACTTTAAGTACTAGATTTTGTTCTTCATACCCATTGGTGCCAGGAAGGAATACTTCACTGTAGAACGGTAACAGATGTTGCAGTAGGATAAATTGTTTTGTGAATGCTGGGCCAATTTTGCTCTTAGGGCTAATTTACATAATTTGGTTTGTTTGTTGCAGCCACATGGGTAGAATACAATAATGCAATTGCTGACACCATATGGACACCCAGAGAACATTGTTTCACTGTTATTGATAGACCAATGGATTGGCAACTTTGTACAGCATTGGGTTGTTAACTTGTTAGGGGGGGTTGTACACCTGTGATTGTTATAGTCTTGAGATCTTAAAAAAACAACCAACCAACCTGGCACAAAAGTAGCTTTTGCATAATTATATGATATGAAAAAGTCAGCAAGGGCAAAGCAAAGATGATGAGTTAAGTTGACCAGCTTTTCCTGACTGGGTGTATCATATTTGTGCTCATTAATTTTAAGGGACATTAAATTAGACCTAGGAATCATTGAATCAGATTGCTGTATATGCAAAACTGTCTAAAGCTGACAACCAAGTAGTAGGGCTGCATTCGGGACAAATCCATTTTTCATATCTGTATTTCCCAAGATACCATCAGTCTTGTATTTTAATGAAAATGTGTGATAGCAACTATTTATATGTAATAGTAGACACATCGGGTCAGTGGCCTATTGCTGCCAAGCCTGGCCAGTTCTGAAACTTGGTGCCTCAAGCCAGTGTTTTCCACTGTAAAAATCTGCTTATTGAACAAGCTGAGTTTTCAACTTAAAATACTGTAGCTCAAAATATATGCTCATTCGGAGCTTATTCTAAGGTCACTATTTGTCACACATAGAAGTGAAGTTGGATTTGGATGCATGAAACAAAGGAGAAGATGCAGTTAAGAACGGTACACAACAGCTGAGACTAGATTCCTACCTCGCTATCTAAGTGCAGAAGGGCTTCACTTGAGTCTGAACGGAGTTCTTCAATATTGTGCCCTAGGAGTTGAATGTGGCCCACTGATTCTGCCAATATGTCTTCCATTCAGTGGCTGCTAGTCACTTTGAGCTGCTTTTCACCACGTGCAGCCTTTTAATATAATGCACTCATACAGAATGATGTTTTGCCATAGATTTGAAGAATGAGATGAATAAGCCTTTCAGGATTTTTTTAAAAAAGTTGTATATAGTAAACAAAGCAAAGCAAAGCAAAGCATACTGACTTGTGTCATGTCTCACAAAGCTATATTTCTCTGCTAAAAAAGAATATCAAGGTGAGGCAGATGGGCACCCCTGCACTAATTTATTAATTTCAAGAATTCAGCATTCCCCATCCTTCTATTCCTAAAAGAAATGCTTCATTTATGAGTATTGTTTGTGTCTTGATTTTCTTGGCACACTGAAGAAGTCGTAATGTCAGGTTGATCCCAGATTGATTTTTGTTCCTTTCTTCACTTTTTGAGTTCTAACGTTTACTTCTGAAGAAGCCATCATATAATTTGTGCCTAACTTTATATTGATATAGCAGACTATATATCTTAGCTTCCACGTACAGAACAGTTATCAGTATTTAGCTCTGTAGTTCAGCTGTGTGATTTTCCCCTGCTCTTTTCTTACAAAATTATTTATACAGCCTTTTGATGTGTTCTTCTCTTTCAGTCAACAGGGTGAGGGAAATAGCTCAACCTTGACCCCATTCTATATAAATGTAGTATTAGTAATAGTTGTTGTTATGATGATATATAATACATAACTTCACAAAGACAGATTCTTCTCAGAACAACTGTTTTGAGGTGTGCACCCTTTATTTTCATTCACCCACTCCCACCATGTGGTCATTCCATAGTCACATCCTAACCCACCTTTACGAGGTGCGATGGTAAAGAAACGTTCATTAATGTAAAGAATCTAGCACAATGACATTCCTTCCATAGATAACTCTGCATTACATTTCTGCACACAGTATAGTCCATAGAATTTTCCTGCAGTATATACAGTGCTGTACAAGTATTGATTTACAAAATAATTTTAATCTATTGAGTAGTTTGAGATGAGAGCTTCGTAAGAAGAATGAACTCTACCGAAACAAACCAGTTCATTGTAAATGCAGTACCCACGGGGCAGATAGACATGTCTTTAATAATTGGCACAATTGTAACCTACAGCATTTTCTTGTACTTTATACATGCATCTCTGAGGTTTTAAAAAGTGATCAGTGTTCATGTAGCATGTTCTAGGGCTGTTATATGTCCCTATAAAATATCTTAGCAACCAGTGTAGAGGTGGTGAATTTTAGAATAGCTTGCTTGCTTCTTCTCCACTCCTTGTGTTTGTAAGAGCTGAACTAGTTGTACTTCTTTCAGGGGACTGTTTTTAATTCCTTTTGTCTATTTGTCTTCACATTACAGGGTCTCAGGTAATTCTTGTGTTTAAAATCTGTGTTTGTAGATAGGCAGATCTCATCTTGCTTGGGTGGGGGGTAAATGTAAAAAGAGAAAACTAAAATGACTCTAAATTTTGTTGTAAGTTTAAAAAATATTTCTCAAAATATTTATTTTATATTTATATTAAATTAAATATATAAAATGGGGTGTATTCCAGCCAAAGTTCAGCACTTTCCTCTATTTTTAGTGAAAAAAAATTAAAAATGTGTTTAGATCACTTCATGGTAATAATTGACATTTAAATGGGTTTGAAACTAGCCAAAGTGTCGCCTGAAATCCTGTTGCTGAACTTTCTCTTTAGTGGGGCAAATAGGATTGCCAATTCTTTCCCGCTATTGGATGACTGTCAATCATTGAGCCGCCAAGGAGAAGCACAATTAAACAAATTGCCATCAGTTGGAGTAGAAAATAGATTTTTTAAAAATCTATTAACCCTGTCCTAGTTTACGTCACATATTACTATTTGTTGGGATTTTCATCCAAAGGATTCCAATGAAATGAGAGGACAAGCATGAAAGTTCATGAGATAGGTCAGTGGTTCTCAACCTTTTCTTCACTGAAATACCTTTTGTTGCCATGGACCATGGCCATAGATTCCCAAGATTTAACTCAAGATTTAAATCATAACATTTCTTCAAGCTTTTGCGGACCCCCCTTGATGATATCATGCCTCCTAGCGGTCCACAGACCACAGGTTGAGAACCACTGGAGTAGGTGATAATCAGCATGTTGTGTGTGCCTTTAAGGTTATTTGTTGATCCTCGGGTCACTTGAAGCATTAAGTCCTTTACACAAGCTTACCAGCCTACATTTTGTGCTGAGGGCCCTTTTGCCAGATGATTCAGTGGAAAACTGCTATTTCGCATTTGTTCTGGGATTTATTTCTTGTCCAAGTTATGTTTTCAAGAACTACCTCTTGTTCTTGGCATAATGAAATTTCATAAACATGAGCTGAAAATTAGCTTCTGTAGGCATTAGTAGCTGGGGAATAAAAATCTGTGGCACATGGAAAAGAATAATTAACTACTATAGTTTTTTTTAAATAAATAAACAACACAGTGGAAGAAACTAGCATATTGTATTTTCAGTCTGACCTCATATTTTTTTAATCAAATTGTATATCTGACAAAATGTACAACATACATTGTATATTTCTTAATTATCTTCCTGCCATTATTTTAAACTTGGTAAAACATCCAGAAAGAACATTCAAAACTATTACAAAAGAAAACAGTAAAAATATTATCAAAGAAATATCAATTAAAGACCATTTCCACCTCTACCAACGATATGTTAGTGGGAAGCGCAGTCTATTAGATGTTACTTCATACTTTACTGGAGGTAAATACTAATTTTCCAGTAGTCAAAATGAGACAGTAATAACCCTGCAGCCAACGTATTTTCCTGGGAGTCAAAGAAAGCAACAATATCATAGAACATTGAAAAACTATATTCCAAGCAAGAGAACATATGTTACACGCTACCAATTCAATTTTTAATTCTTGGAAATTTTAGATTAAAAATTGGAGTCCATGAAAATTGGGCAGCTTATAAATTCAAGTGAACAAGTGGCTGGCTATCAGTTTGTAGAAATAGTTTCCCAGTAAATGGGCCAATGATTTGACTCAAATAATTTCATTTGTTGATTTCACTCCATTTCATTTCTGTTGGAAAAAGAGGACTTTATGTCTGCTATCTCATTGCTGTTCATAAATGAAACCACACCAAGGCAAAGGCAAACTGGACATAAACTATTTCTTAAAATTACTTAAAACAAGTATCTGACTCCTTATTCAGGAAGTTGATAAGATGGTTTTCTTATAATGCATGAATTTGAAAGGACATTGAAAGGAAAATATGCATGGCATGTTTTAGAGCACACCTGATTACCTAAAAAGTGTTCATGGGTTGGTTTGTTGTCAACTGTGTGCAGAAACATTGGTAATAATTAAAATTAATGACAAAAAGGGAAGATGTTAAAAGCTGCATTCTTCTTGATGTAGAACCTATAGGGCATGTGCTTTTCACAAACGAGAACTCAATCTGTATAATATTTTAAAGGCCAGTCTTTAAAGCAGACGATTTCTACACAATGTTTTATAAATTACCTCTTGAGGCCACAAAAATCTACATACTTATTTTAAAATATACAGAGCATTTTCCTGATCTGGACCAGGGCTATGCAGTTTTAGCTTGACCAAGGAATGGACCACATGATGCAAACATTAGTTTGTAGTTTTATTGTGTAGAGAAAAATAACTGCTTTTAAATTTCCTGGTGTTCAAATGGCAGTAATTTTCCACTGAATTTGATGGCGAAACCACTTTTGACTTGAAGCTTCAGTCGAGGGTGTTCAACATGAACAGCCTAATTATTAGTTTATGTCGAGTCACCTATGGTATAGAATCAGAAAATTAAAAAGAGAAAGAAAATCAGGCAAGGCTACTGTGACCTTTTCAGTGAGAACAAAACCATTTCATTTTTAAATTTGTCAAATATAGTATGCCTCTAATCTGCCCAACAAAAGTTGGTTGTAGAAAATAAATAATGTGTATTTTGCAGCTCTTTGGATTGTCTAGTAGCAAATGCATATATTTTATGAGCACATCCTGAACATCATAAAATATTTTAGTAAATGTAATTTTTAAAAATTAATAAGAGTAAAGTAAAAAGCCATATTGAATAAAAGTGTCATATCTATTTCTATAACTGTTGATCTTACAAATAATAGAAACAGCCTTGGAATTTAATGTAAGTTGTCTCTGTGGCATATTTGTCTAACCAAATGAGGTCAATTTTTAATGAATCAGATGTACTCTTCTTAATGTATATATTAAAATGAAGATCAATGCAAAAATATTCCACCTTCAAATTCCTTATAGTTACCTGTAGAATATGTTTTGGTTTGACCCAGCGGCACTTTATTTAAGAAAAGTGGGTTTAACTTTTATCTACCAAAATGATTTGGAATGTGTTTAGGCTAATGTTTACTTTGGATCAAATTATTCTTTCTATCAAGTTCTATCATGTTCTGCACCATTGATTGGATTGATGTGCTTTGCACATCAATTATGGTGGGAAGAGGTGTGGCAATAAAGTAACATTTAGCATTGATTAGCCTCTACACTGCGCTGCCATACCATTTAGCATATATGCACCCTTGTATAGTTTATAGTGATCTCTTACTAGATCTAACCGCTATTTTCATGCAGATGCTATTTTTCTTTCTTTCTTATTAAAAGGCACCTTTTGCAGGTTTTCTATTTCAGGTTGACAAAAACAAGAAAAAAATGCCAGTGCTTTCAGTTGTAGCATGGCAGGGGTTCCTTTGTTGTGAGGACAGGTTAATCTAGCAGCTGTTGCTGTTGTAATAGCCTCTGTCCTTTAATGTGTAACTTGAATGGGAGATCCTAACCTAACATAGGTCCCAGTGAAAGTAAGAACAGGTGTGCAGTGGAAGTATTTGTTCGATGGTTCCTAGCAAGTGTTTTTGACAGAAAACTGTAACTGTTGCCATCACCCACAGTAAATTACTGCTGCTACTTGGTAGGTTTGAGCTAGATTGACCAATGATTGGACTCAGTATAAAATAGCTTCATATATTGCTTTGATTCCTTTTGCATTAGCCAACTGTTTTCCTTCTGGCAAAGAGAATGCTGTACCTGTTAGCTTGACACACTTGTTAAAAATTGGAAGCAGTGCAAGATCAAGGGTAATCATGGAGAACAATAATTGTTTAATGAATGATCAATAATTCGTTTAATTAATGATTAAAAACAAAGGTGTGGCAGTTGCAGCCTTACTAAATGTCTTGAAACTACGTATTTTTCTTAAGGCATATTTATTTGAATGGAAATAACATAAGCCAAAAGCATAGGTGGCATGTTTCAGATGCAAGGATCCGGGTATATTCTGGCCACCTCAAAAATCTTTCTGAGTTGGTTCATGATTCTATTGTCCAAAACCATAGCTAAACTTTTTGCATATACTAAAACTCTGCATAGTGGCCTGGAATGTAGCATTCCATCTTTGATTAAAGAGGAATGAATGGATGGAAATGGATTTATGGTAATAATGGCTTCTGCCTTTCTGTTACCATGAGGCAGCCAATAACCAAAGAAAGAGGGAGAGAGTGTTGTATTTTCAACAGGTTGAATTTAAAATGTGAAAGCTGGGCTAGACTTTATTGCTTGCAATAGTATGATTTTGCCCACCATGTTTTAAATACATCTTCAGGTAACCATTTGCCTTATAGGTGTATTTCATTGTTAAGAATAAAATTAATATTTGACTAGAATATATTGCTGTCCATCACCTAGAGTATATACAATAGTGTACTTTGTGTCTTTTACAGGGCAGTCCTATGCCGATTTGCTCAGGAGTGAGTTTCTCTGTCTTTATTGAGACTTATTCCCAAGTAAGAGTATATAGGATTGTAGTTTTAGGCACTTTATTGTGGACCTATCATGGAATAGGTTAATTCTTAATTACTTGCGTAATGTCATAAATATTTACAGGCATTCTATAGGGGTACTGCTGCCTATGGATAAAGATATGTACCCTAATCAGGAAGTTATATTTTGTCCACATATAAGCTAAGAAAAAGTGTTTATGTTTCAAAGGATGTGTATCATATATATACATGTATCTTATATAGCACCTATGATGATATATTATACATTGTTCATTAAAAATATCATTGTCCTTGAGGCCCTACCTCAAATTTTGTATTATGTGTACAAATGCAATTTATTGTATTATATATTTGGCTATTATATTCTGATGTTACAAATTAGAATTTATCCTCTAATCTATAAATTCAGGAAAGAAAAAAAAATTAAATAAACGTCTAGTGTTTAAAAATAATAATAATAGTGACTGTATTGAACGTTTCATTTTTCCATTTTTCACTCTGTCCTGATCATAATGAGTGGTCACCGAATGACACAAATAAAATTCTCAGAAGTTTGAAGGGAAGAAAGTAGTAGACAGATGCAGAAACAAATGTCAATTAGATGGATAGAGTCTTAATGATTTGAATGCACTGCAGCACATGGAATAATTAATTATCAAAGAATATATTGGATTTGTTTAAATCCTTTTATTACATTAATTCTATCACACACAATATTAAACAGAAGTAAAAGAAAGGAGAAAAAAGTTGGGATAATTTATTTCCTTAAGGGAGATAAAAAGAGACTCCAGAGTGCAAAAGGTAATTTTTTTGAGAGTACATTACATCCCATTGAACTCAGCAGTTCTCATGCTTGAACAACTGTTCTTAGATTTGTGCTAAAAATGTGCAGTTCAATTGGCCAGTGTGTCAAAACAGGATTACATTCAAGTCTGAGTAAAGCAATTGAAACACCCATTCACTTGCATGGCAGTCTTAAGTCTGTAGCGAAATCTCCTCCCCCACCAGAAATATTATTGGATTTAAAGTGGCTTCATTTTGAACAATCCATACATCTAACCCACAGTTCCCTTACACATAAAGTTTCAGGTATGTTTCTAGCTGAAAGGTAAAGACAATTGCTGCCTACCTAGATTAGTATTTGTAATGCAAAGACAAGAACCTATGTAGTAATTATATCCATTTCTGGACTTGGCACTGATAAATGTTGAAGTACCAATGCTTTTGACAAACCATCTCTAAGATCTAAATTGACAAAATGATATTCAATCACAAGACCACAGCATGGCACAGAAAAAATAATCAGACTAAGCATACCAAAGGGAAACCTTTCCACTATATTACAGTTGTGAAATTAAGAGCCAAACCACAAATTACATTTGAACTCTATGACAAACTCAAAGTGTTGTTTCTTTTTGTAAAAGCAGCTATAGGGAATTGGGGCTGTGCATACTATGTCATATCTATTACAGGATAAGATATAAATCCTCTGAGACTTTTAGCAGGACAATAATATTCATTTCCTTCTCTTTGCAAACTAGAATGCCCAATCCAAATTACATATCAGCTTCTACAAAACACATTAGAGCCAATATGCAGTTATTCACCTGAAGTGAATAATAACTTCAGAACTTTAGGCAATAGCTTTTATTATATAAAATATATATTTGGGCAATACCTTTTATATATAATTGGGACTGACACTGCTACCGCTAATTGTTGACAAAGTAATTTGTGAGTTTTATATTGGATTGATATAGACAATGGGGCATCTTATAGACTGCAACTTCCATCAGTTTCACCTGTGCCCAATTGCACCAGCATTTTGATCTCTTTCTACATTTAAAAGGCACTTTTGGCTTGTCTCCAAAAGATAGTATCTTAGGAAGAGAATGTGTATATCTGTATGACATATACTGAATTTTGAAGGGGTAGTTTATAGAAAGAAGGAAATTATAATATAACCTGAAGAGAGAGAGAGCAAAATAAAATATATAACTGCAATCAAGAAGATTGGAACTCACTTCTTTATAATATTCATTTTCCTTCCCCTCCTTCTCTTTTTCTTCTTTTTTTTCTTTTCTACTTTATTCTTCACTATTTACTATTCTTTATTATCTTTAGTTTCTCGTACGATTTGTACTTTATTTGTACTTTACAAAATGTCTTTAATTTTTTTTAGATGAGATATACAATTATCAAAACTATTCTTACCCCACGAGTTGCATTCATTTAAATTCACAAAGTCTTTCTCTATTCTATTTAAATAATTCCAGAAATAGCAATTTTATTTTAAAAAGGACCATACATTTCACCCAGATTATATTATCCTACAAATCAAGATGGCGAATTCTAAACTCATGACAAGATGGTACCCTACCATACACTATATTCCCTTGATCTGTTTTGCTGTGGCTCCCGCACAGGTTAACCACCAAAAAGGATTGGCCATCTCACCGTTCATTTTTACCGTAAAAGAGACAGTTAGAGAAGGTAAAGAAAAGTATGCAGGCTGCTTTTATTTTTCCTCCTTTTATAATATTCTCATGACACTTTGCTGTTCTGGAAGATTTCCAAAGAACTGAAGTAGTACTGAAGTAAGGAAGAGAGAAAAAAGTAGGCCAAAATTCTTCCAGCAGGAACCTCTAATGGAAGCTTCAAACCAAGTATTTTACTAGGAACTGAGGAGGTAAATGGCAAGCAAAGAAGAACATCTTATAGAAGTCTCTTCAAGATAACCACTCATTCCATTTCTAGTCCCTTTGAGCCCACTTTAAAACACATCCATGGGGAGCCAGGTTGACTATTTCCAGATTTATTCAGGCTTCTGCCACATAGTTACCTCTCTTTATATTTGGAGAACCACAAATAAATTGACAGATGTCTTTTCTGGCTAATAGTTGAATGGAGACATTTTTCACCTGATAAATGCTTGCTTGCTTGCTTGACCCCCTCATCCTGTTTCTCTAGGTCTTCCCTTAAGTTCCCACACCTCCATTCTTTCACAAAAGTAATTTTTCTCTCTATTTCACTTTCAAACTTCCAGTGCTGGCGTGCTGGCAGTTCTCCATGTGGGCTCCTTTATCTAAATCATGTTACCATTCTGCTGTGATGGGATCCCAGCAGGTAAGAGAGAAGGAGTGCCAGGTTTCTCCTCAAATGAAAGCACACACTTTAATTTGTCAGGAAGAAGAAGCAAGATACTACATGTATCTTTTTGAAAGCAACTTTTCCCATTACACACACCACCGGTACTGGGATTCATCACAGAAGCTTAAAATTGCAAGCCAGTTGGTACAACAGCATATACTCAATGAAATGACACAGTTAACAGGACTGCATCTTTACCTACACACAACTTCATAGAAAGTACAGGGAACTACTAGGAAATTATGAAGCAGAAGATGGTACAACACTCGGACGTAGAAAGCATTTTGTTGCTGCATAGTAGATCTGTCCTTCTCAGCTTTCCCTCAACATCACTGAGACTGTATACTTGGGTTTCCCCCCTCCTAAGTAATGAATGTTTTGATAAAGTCTTGCTAGTCACATTAGTCCCATGAGGTAAATTCACTCATGTGTATATTTTGCATCTACAATCTTGGAGCTAAGTTTCAAAATAAAGACAAAAAATTATTTTCTGTCCATTTTTCTTTAATCTGATGACTTGGAAAGTTCTTTCATTGGATAATTGGCATACAATATTTTGTGCTGCATTGGAGAGGGCCTGTCTTATTTTGGCTCAGTTTAGAAAATCACTTTTTGTATTTGAATGATACTTTCCAGAAATATTTCCAGGTCTCACATTCTCAGTTCATTTCCCAGTTATTTTTGATTTATTTATTTGTTTGATTGATTGATTGGTATAGCTGCCTATATCAAATACTTGAGTCTGGGCAGATTACAGCAATTAAAAACAAAATAAAAACAAAATGCAATATTAAAAAGAATGATAAGAGCTATATAAAAAAATCATACAACACAATCCACAGCTGAGGTATAAAAAGCCTTCAACTATAATCAACAAAACCACTGATAGGCTTTACCACACATCCAAATCCCCAAGCCTAGTAATGAAACCATGTCTTTAAGGCCTTATCGGTATGATTGGAGCCAAGCTGATCTCTTTGGAGACAATGCCCAAAGGGTGGGCACCACAACAAAGAAGGCCTTCTTCCAGGGGCCTGCCAGATGGCATTCTGCCCTTACAAAACTCAGAGTAGGCCTCTCCTGTTGGACCTAATGGGGCAGATAAATTCAACCAGGGACCAAATATCTAGTGGTGGGATTTAAATAATATAACAATCCACCCAGGGTCAGATTGGCTGTCATGGGAGGCATGGCCCATCCCTGTCCTCCAGCTCCACTGCAAATGTGGGATGAGCATCCCATGATGGCAAACCTGACCCTGGGTGAATTGGTTGTTAAATTACCGCCTTCTCCTGCTATCAAAATGGATCCTGGGTGCTGTGCTAGGCTGCAATGGAGAAATAGGAAATGGAGCAGCTGGCACGAGGGAAGGTGGAGGAGCAGGGAGAAGAAAGTGGGAAAGCGGCATCCTCTTTCCCTCATGCTGGCTGTTCTGTTGCCCATTTCTTCATTGCAGCACAGTGCAGTGCCCAGGATCCACTTTGGCAGGGGGGGTGGGGGATTATTTACCAACTGGTGTGCATGAACCAGTGCGAACTGGCTGAATCCCATAGAAGGACATCCACAATTATTCAGCATACCTAGGTAAAGAGGAATTTAAAGTTCTTGAATCTTGAAACAAATATCAACTGTGTTAAGCCAGCAACAAAAGCAAGAGAAGAGTACAAAAATTATTTTAAGACTTCCTACCAATCTTTATTTACCACAGGCCATTAGAAACAAATCTATGCACCTCATCAATAAGATCCACAAATGTTACATATATTTTATAGAATATAAATATTATGAATAGATTGTGTTGGTTTAAAAATGATGAGCGGGGAAATCAGTAAGTCATGGTAGTATCTTAATCAAACTAATTTTAATAGCAGGTAATATCTTAAGCAGGCACCTCATCTGATTAAGTGAAATCTGGTTAACAATGCTTGTGGTGGTAAATTTAATTAATGCCAAAGGATTTCCATATTTGAATACTATACAGTATCAATTTTTCCCAATTTAACAACACGGATTATGATATATAATCTGATTCCAGGTGATTAAATAAGTATCTTGATGAAATGTATTGATTTTATTTTATTTTTTGGTGTAAAAATAAAGCAATATACAATTGTTATGTCCTATTCTTATTCTGCAATGCCATTCAGCAAGGGATTAAACTCTGCATCGGATTATCCAGCTCTTGTTTTAATGGACCAGCTCCCCTCCTCACGTGAATCATATGCAATCATAAGGAAGACAAATAACAGGTTGATGACTAACAGATGAAAATAACTCTCTGAAATATATAGGATTCTTTTTGCCAGGAACAACAACTGAGAGGGATTCACAGGCAGCATGAAGGTGACCTACACTGAAATGACTAGTGACAACGAGAAGTTAAAAATGTTACTCAAGCCAAAAGAAAAAAACCAAAAGTAACATACAGTACATATGATTCCTTCAAATACTCCTTATTTTAGCAACAGCTAGTTTTGGAGATTTTCTCTTTTATCTTAGCAGGCCTGTTATACATCACAGGCATATCTGCAAAATGTTAAAATTGTCTTTTCCCTACAAACATCTTAAGACAATTTACTTGCCTTTTTCCTAAGAGGGATGGCTGATAGCACTGAAATAGGCCCATAGAGTTGGCCGCCTTTTCCTGAGACCACACAGCAGTTATGTGAAGAAAGTCATAATTCCAAGAAACGATGCGGCACCTTTAAGAAATTACCAACAGATGCAGATTGCCATGGGGATCGATAACTCTACCATTATTCCAAAAGTGTTTTTTTTCTAGAGACAAGTGGACTTTGTTTTCTTTTTCTTGAAGATGCTTTGTTACTCATCCAAGAAGCTTCTTCTAGAATTGAAAAAAACTTCTTGGATGAGAAGCGAAACATGTTCAAAGAAAAACCAGAAAGTCCAGTTGCCTCTTGAAAAAGCACCTTTTGGACAACATGACCTGGATGACTGAGAATCTCCAAAGACACAACTCTACCATTAAGTGAAGTGGTTGCTAAGTGAAACTACAACTGGACTTAATGATTTTACATCAGCTTTACGAACCTGCAAAGGTCATAAATATGCCAAATTATGTTTTTCATCATGTAAACATGAATGGTCTCTTAACATGGGCTACCTGTACTTTGTGAGTACCTTTTTCAGTAGTTCAGTGGTTAGAATGCAGTACTGCAGGCTACTTCTGCTGACTTTCAGTTTCCTGTTTGATTCTCACTGACTCATCCTTCCAAGGTTGGTAAAATGAGGAACCAGATTGTTTGGGGGCAATATGCTGATTCTGTAAACCACTTAGAGAGGGCTGTAGAGCACTGTGAAGCAATATGTAAGTCTATGTTCTAAGTGCTATCTCTCCCCACTCAGACCTGAATCAGAATGCTGCATAATTTTGCTATACAATGAGGATTTGAATCTAGTCCAATATTCCAATGCTGAGTAGTAGGTTTGTAATTAATATCAGCACAATCAGATTAATTTTTCTACACAAGCTATATTATTTTTGATTAAACATATGACTGCCTAGAGATGTTTGGTTATTGGGTGATTTAGAAATCCATTTAATTAAAGAAAAAAAAGAATTATATTTCACCTTATTTAAATGATAGGCTATAACTCCTTGGTAGTACACACATTTTAAATTTAAAAGGTTCCATGGTCCTTGGCTAGAGATACAGTCCTTACTGAGATACAGTCTAATGGCCTGATCTGATATTGAGCAGGGGAAGATTATAGCTTAGTACTTTTGTACTTAAAAATCCAGATAGCTACTAGATGGCAGCAAAATTAGACTTTTCTTTGTCTTTTATGCCACGTAGTGGGTCTCTAGATTTCTGCAGGCTACATCTGAAAGACCTTCTGTAGCTCAATGTTTGAACTCATATTTTACAGGAAAAAGATTCCAGGTTCCATTTTGGATAACTTTAAAAAGACTCTGATGCTGGAGAGTAACTTCCAGCCAGCAATTATATTACGTGGCAGAAATAAATGGCCTGATTTGTTACATGGCATCTTCCTATGCTACAAATTCTTTTGGGTTTTCTTTTATCTTAGCATGATGTCTCTGGATCCAGCACAAATAAATCTCACGAGATGATTGCACCGGGGCTGCTGCCAGTTACTCCTGGTAAAATGCAAATTAGAAAACATTTGACAGTTGCCAATGTTATACAAGAAGAGAGTTGTCACCTGTTTGGAATAGATCATTCATGAAACATTCGAACGGATGCAACTTTTGACCCCCGGGCATTTGATAAGGCAATTCTAAGCAGAGATAGGAATTAGGAGAGTGTGAAATATTGGGGAAACGAAGCACACAAGGAGCTTAAAACTGGTACCTTGGCTGAAGTTTTCCTTTGAAAGTGTCCTGCAAACAACCCAATCCAATCTTACAAAAAATCTGCTTTCCAATTGGGTAGACCAAATGCAAATGGATTTGCCTTGACTTTGCAATGCATGTTTGCTTTTGAGGTCACATGTCTTCTTGACTGGTAAGGCTCTGCATTCTTTTTAGCACCTCTATTCTCTGCAGGAAGTTGACCTTAGCAGGTCTTTTCTGATATAGTTTCACTAACTGGAAGCCAATTTTAGCTTGCCTTTTTCTTTCTTTTCTGTTTTGTAATCCCCCCTGAATTTTTCCTCTGCTGTTTTAATCACTAAACTAATAATTTAAAACATTAAAAATTAAAAGCCTCTTGGAACTGTTGTTGCTGTTGAAGGGCTGCCTCGAAATTCTTAAAATAAAATCCAGCCTTGAAAAGATAACTAATTCCTCTAAAATCAGAACTACATTAGTACTAACAAAATTAGCTGGGAAACCTTCAGGAAATATTTAACACATTTCAGCCAGCATAGTTTCACCTTCTGGTTTCTAAAAAAATTGCCAGAGTCATGGACAATGATTTTAATACATTCATAAACTTCTGTTATGCCCTACTTGTAGCTTGGATTTTCATGGTATATTTATATTATATATGTATTATTTCACTTATTGTCTTCTTGCATTGGAGTGATGTGTCAGTGTTAGTTGGGGTTGCCAAACCAATTATTGAAAGGAAAACCGTGGTGCACAATTTGAATATAAGCCATTTTATTTTTAAACCCCAAACTTCTTAAGAATTTGAAAACTAGTTAAGTCCTGACTGTCATATCCCTAAACGGTCCTTGTGACGAACCAACTACTATTAATATGATACAAGGAAGACCCTCACTTCGCAGCTAATTACTAATCTGACAAATTATCCTTCTTATTCACCATCACATCTTCCTGACCTACCGTGAATCATATAAAAAAAGTGTGACTTTGTTTGCGAGACACAGCCAGCATGTCCTGAGTTAACCTTAGTGTACTGGAGAAACTTATGCTGGGTTTCTCAGGGTTTCGAGTTCAGATCAAGAGCTCAGATATGCTGTGAGAAGGATGTCCACCTCTCTTGCACTGTGGGCTAAACCTGCTCCAGGAACTTCAGCTCCAGCTGATTGTCAGAATGGCAGAATCCCCAGTTCTCTTAGGCATCAGACCATTTCAGCATATGGAAGCATTCTTGGGTGGGGCCAAGGAAGAGGGTTATCCCAGGGCAGCGCTTAGCTTGCTACTTGAGAGGGAGCTGGCAGGCTGAAGCAGTTCCCTTTCATGCTGGGGACTTGTGTGAGAGCCCCCCCTCCACACCTTTAAAATAACAGTGGGAATGAAACAGCAAGGAAGGCACAGAAGAACCTTACAGGGTAGGGAGAACCAGGTGAATTACAGGCGTCTTTCTCTGCTGCTCCTGACCCTCAAGGGGTAGAGGGTACCCCCCAAAAGGGGTGAGCACCAATCATCCTGGCCCGATAAAAGGGCGTCTTAGCGCTCCCCTCCCCCCCCGTATCTTTGCCTCATCACTCAGAGGGAGGGCAGCGACAAGTTGGTCTGATGCTTGGATAACAGCCTCCTTCCCGTTCACTTGCTCAGTTCTTTCCTGAGATGCTTTTACCTCCCTCTTTGGGG